>PVIW01015550.1:0-19477 GCA_004026585.1 Noctilio leporinus | reverse complement strand
CTTCTTTCTTTCTGCTATATAGAATTCCATTGTGTAAATGTACCAAAGTTTTTTGATCCAATCATCTACTGATGGGCACTTAGGCTGTTTCCAGCACTTGGCTATTGTAAATAGTGCCACTATGAACATAGGTGTGCATAGGTTCTTATGAATTGGTGTTTCAGGATTCTTTGGGTATAGTCCAAGTAGTGGAATTGCTGGCTCAAAAGGTAGTTCCATTTTTAGTTTTTTAAGGAAACCCCATACTGTTTTCCACAGTGGCTGCACCAGCCTACATTCCCACCAACAGTGTATGAGGGTTCCTAAAGGCATTATTTTTTAAAGCAGTTTTAGATTCATAGTAATATTAAGGGGCAGATACAGGTATTTCTCTGCCTCTATATATTGGCATAGCCTCTCCAATGATCAACATCCCCCACCAGAGTGGTACATTTGTTACAACTGATGAATCTACATTGACACATCATAATTATCCAAAGTTCATAGTTTTATGTTATCCTTCACTCTTGCTGTTGTATATTCCATGGGTCTGGGCAAATATATAATGACATCTATTCATCATTATAGTGTCATACAGAGTATTTTCACTGGCTTAAAAACCATCTGTGCACTGACTATTCATTCCTCCTCACCCCCACCCTACCCCATCCCTGCAACCATGGATCTTTTCATTGTCTTCATAGTTTTGCCTTTTGAGAATGTCACATAGTTGGAATCATACAGTATGCAGGGTTTTCAGATTAGCTTATTTTACTTAATAATATACGGTGGGGCAAAAATAGGTTTATAGTTACCTGTTCAGGAAAAAATACGCAGATTATAATTATTACACAACAATAGCTTTACTATATGTTTCATGTACTCATAACTATAAACCTACTTTTGCCTTACCCTGTATGCACTTAAGTTTCATCCTTGAGAATTCAAGATGGAAGCATAGGTAGACACAATGTGTCTCCCTCAACAACAAAGAAGGGATACATCTACCTCAAAACTAGAGATAACCAGAAATTCCCCAAAATCAAACTAAATGGAAGTCCAACAAACAAAAGATATAAAGAAGAAATACTCATCTAGGCAGGTAGGAGGGGCAGAGCTGGGACAGAGAAAATGCCCTTTGGGGAGCAGTTTGGCGTTATGGTTTGGTGGCACTGCAGCTGAGGCCAGATGGCTGAAAATGCAGGCACACACTAAAAAAAAAGAGGGGACACCTGGGGATTGCTCCTGTAGCATACCAGACCTGAAGCTCATGGTTCCAGTGCTGGGGATGGGGAGGAGGGAGGGTAAAAATAAAGCCATGTTGTTTTTGACTATGAAAATAAGTGGAGGTTGGGAGGAGTAGGAAATTACTGGTCTCTCAGTATAATCCATTTTTTTAGAGACCCCCCATGTTCCTGGAACATCTACAGACCCACCCAGTCTGGGACCATGGTCAAAGCAACAGCTAGAGAGGTGCCAGTCCCATATGGGAAGTGGGAGATGCACCTGGAAAAGGGGTGAGTGCTGAGCAAGCAGCATCATTCCCTCTCACCCCTCCTCCACATACAGCACCATAAAGTGGTAAGATGGGTCACCTATACTGACAAATACCTAAGCCTCTACCCCTTACAATGTACCAGATGTGACAGCTCTACCAGAGACAGAGAGGCAAACACAGGACCCTGTCAAGTGGAGGAGACAGAGAAGTGTGGACCAAAAAAGGGAACAGATCAAGGTTCTAGTGGGAGAACTAAGAAACAAGAAAATAGCCAACCTTACAGATGCACAGTTTAAAACACTGGTGATAAAGATGATCACAGATATTGGAGAAAGATGGCAACAGAGTAGAGACCTAGAAAGATGGTGACAAAGTAGAGGGCAGTTCCTGAGTGCCAGAGCAGCTGGGGGATAGGATAGGGAGCACGAGACATCGTCAGGGCCCTGTGAATTGGAGCAGTAAGTATCTGGACCCAGAGGTGCACAGCCCAGAGGATGCAGAGACCTACAGGAGAGCAGGTGACACAGTTTGGAACAGGCCGGCTGATGGGCTGAGGTCAGCTCTAGACAGTGGTGGCTCTGCCCAGAGAGGTAGCTCTAACTGAAGACAGCTTCAGGCTCTCCAGTTACTAGAAATCTGAGCAGTGAAGTGTGGACAGTGAGGGCAAACTCCAGATAAGGAATTGAACTCCTGCAGGAAGGGACTGTGTGAGAGCTGCGCTCCAGGGGCTGAGAGAAAGGAAGCACCTCCTGGGGCCAGAGGCAGAGGAGAAGAGACCCAGGGAGCAGGAGTTGGGGAGCGGGTAAGTGCACCAGCAAAAGAGGCAGAAATTGTGCTGCTGCACCACCCGGGGAGAGGGCAGCTTAGAGCCCCAATGAGAAGGGATGCCCAACTTGGCACACCCACACCATCGCAGAGGCTCCCATGGAAACCGCAGTTCAAAACTGTGCAAAAGGTACTTGCTGCTAGTGCAAACTATGAGCCCCTTGCAGGCAACAAAAACCTGTTAGAAGAGCTGGAGGGGGAGTGGTAGCCTTTGCTGGCAAACTGTATTGCAGACCCCCTGGGGAGCCAGGCACGCATTGCAGAGGTGGTGGTAAAAACCTCCTCAAAGAGCTGGACTGCGTGGAGGGCTAGCCATCACCAGCAAATGACCTGCAGGGCCCCCAGGGAGCCAGGTGCTCTTTGCGGACAGGGGCTACCTCTTGGAAGAGCTAGAAGGAGAGGGATAACCATCACAGGAGCAAACAAAGTTGCAGACCACCCACCATTGGAGCCAGGTGACCATTGCAGGCAGAAACCTTCTTGAGGAGCTGGAAGGGTGGGGAGGGGGTGGGGGAGTAGCCATCAACACTACATAAATACCCCTGCAGGTCTTCACACAGAACCAGTGAGAGAATGGAGGCCCCCAAAACACTGGCAGTGCAAAAATCCAGTTAGGCTACTGGAGGCTCAGCCTACCTGGGGGCTGGCACTCAGAATCAGCCCTGACTGTGACAACCATAGGCCCTGCCACTCTGAGACCACACAGCCTGACTGTAGACTGCAGAAACAAGAAAAAGAGGCAGACTAGGAAATGGATCTCTGCTAATCTCAAGCACCTCAGTTACACCAAGAGCAACATGAACTATTAATCCCTAACGAGCATCTCAAAAACAGTGTGTAAGATGGGATAGAAGGAATGTCTCTCGATCAGCCAATTGGAGGGACAGGAGCAACACATACAACAAATCCAAAATACAACCAGACAGCCCAAGTTAAAGACATAAAGGGAACCCCAAGAGCAACAAGTTGAGGAAATCTAGGAGACTGAAACACTGAACTCCACAAATCTCCTAACACAGAAGGTTGCTCCACTAAGGCAAGGAATCAAAGCAGATTAATCCAAGATAAAAACAAGCAACAACAGACACCCAATATGGGGAAAAAAAGAGTCAGTTCATCACCAAAAGGAAAGGAGGAATCCCCAGAAAAATCACTAAATGAAACAGAAACAGAGGCAAACAAACATCAAAATAATTCAAAAAGAATTTAAAATAATGATGATACAGAAGGACAACAAGCTCAGCCAGCTCAAGGAAAACTATAAACAACTTCAGGGGAACTATAAAGAACTCCAGGGAAGCTACAAGGAACTTACTAAGAACTATACCAGCACTAAAAAGGACATAGAAACTATCAGTAAGAGCCAGGAGGAAATGAGGAACACAATTTCTGAATTGAAGAATACAGTAGAAGGAATCAATAGCAGGCTAGAGGAAGCAGAGGATCGGATTATTCAGCTGGAGGACAATGTAGAAAAATATTCCAAGACATTTCAACAGAATGAAAAAAAGGATGAATAAGAATGAAGAGGTTTTAAGAGAGCTACAGGACGACATGACATGCAACACAATAATATCCATATCATAGGGATGCCAGAAGGGGAAGAGAAACAAGGAATAGAAAACCTGTTCAAAAAAGTAATCATAGAAAATTTCCCTAACATGATGAGTAAAAATGTTACTCAAATTCAGGAAGCACAGAAGGTCCCAATGAAGGTGAATCCAAACAGACCAACTTCAAGACACATTACAATTAAAATGACAAATTTCAAAGACAAAGAGAGAATCCTAAAAGTATTAAGAGAGAAACAGCAAATAACATATAAGGGAGCTTCATTAAGGTTATCAACTGATTTCTCAACAGAAACAATACAAACCAGAAGGGAATGGCAAAAAAAAAAAAAAAAATTCCAAGTAATGTAAAACAAAGGCCTGCAACCAAGAACACTCTACCCAGCAAGGCTCTCATTCTAGATGGAAGGAGAAATAAGGAGTTCCCCAGACAAAAGAAGACTGAAAGAATACATCTCTACCAAACCAGCATTGCAAGAAATGCTAAAGGGTCTGCTTAAAAAAAAAAAAAAAAGAAGAAACAGAGAGACAGAGAGGAACACAGGTACAAAGTGGGAAAATGGCAATCAATAAGTATCAATCAATAATAACCTTAAATTTAAACATTAAATATGCTAATCAAAAGACGTAGGGTAGCTGAATGGATAAGAAAACATGACCCACATATATGCTGTCTTCAAGAGACCCACCTCAGAACAAAAGATCAACACAGATTGAAAGTGAAGGGATGGAAAAATATACACATCAAGCAAATGGACATGAAAAAAGACTGGAGTAGCAATACTTATTTCCAATAAAATAGATTTTACAATGAAGGCCATAAAAAGAGATAAAGAAGGGCATTTCATAATACTTAAGAGAACAATCCATCAGGAAGAGATAACTCTGATAAACATATATGCACCTAACTTAGGAGCTCTGAAATATACAAGGAAAATCTTGGAGGACTTCAAGAAGGATACAGACAGCAACATACTCATAGTAGGGGATTTTAATACCCCACTATCAACAATGGACAGATCTTCCAAACAAAAAATCCCCAGAGATGTGGCATTGAACAACACTCTAGAGGAAATGGAACTAACTGATGTATACAGAGTCTTTTACCCCAAAGAAGCGAAATACACATTTTTTTCAAATGCACATGAATCATTCTCTAAGATAGACCACATAGTAGGTCACAAGACAAGCCTCCACAAATACAGGAAAACTGAAATCATACCAAACATCTTCTCAGATCACAATGGCTTGAAACTAGAAACCAATCTCAAGGGAAAAAACCAAAAACACTCTAACTCATGGAGACTAAATAACATGCTTTTAAGTAATGAATGGGTTAACAATGAGATCAGAGGTGAAATCAAAAAGCTTTTGGAAACTCCCTGGGTGGTGGTACAGTGGATGAGGCAATGACCTGCGAACCCAAAGGTTGCTGGTTCGATTCCTCAGCCAGGGCACAAGATGAGGTTGCAAGACACATCACCAGATAGATCCATAGCTGGAGGCAGATGAAAGGCACCATACATGATACCTCTCTCCCTCTTTGCCTCTCTCCGTTTCCCTCTCTTTCTCAAAATCATAAAATCTTAAAAATAAAAAAGTTTCTGGAAGCAAATGACAATGAATACACAACAGTCCAAAACCTATGGGACATAGCAAAGGCTGTCCTCAGACAGAAATTCATAGCAACACAGGCCTACCTACAAAGGTCAGAAGAAGTTTATAAAAACAACCTAACCATAAAGCTGCAAGAACTAGAGGAGCAACAACAAACAAAGCCCAGAACAAGTAGAAGGAAGGAAATCATCAAGATCAGAGCAGAACTAAATAACTCAGAGATTCAAACTACAATTAGAAGAATCAACAGGTCCAGGAGCTGCTTCTTTGAAAAAATAAACAAAATTGACAAGCCCTTATGCAGACTCATCAAGAAAAAGAGAGAGAGGACCCAAATAAACAGAATCAGAATTGAAAGAGGGGAAATCACAACTGATACCTCAGAAATACAAAAGATTGTAAGAAATTACTACAAACAACTATATGACAGGAAATATGATAACCTGGGTGAAATGGACACATTTCTGGAAATGTATAATCTAACAAAACTGAATCCAGAAGAAGCAGAAAGCCTGAATAGACCAATAACAACTAGTGAAATTGAAGAAGTAATCCAAAATCTCCCAAAGCACAAGAGCCCTGGACTGGATGGATACACAGGTGAATTCTACCAAACATTTAGAGAAGAACTAATTCCTATCCTTTTCAACCTATTCTCAAAAATCCAGGAAGAGGAAATACTCCCAAACTCTTTCTATGAGGCCAATATTATTCTAATCCCAAAACCAGGCCGAGGCACAACTAAGAAAGAAAACTATAGGCCAATATCTCTGATGAGCATACCTGCTAAGATTCTCAACAAAATATTGGCTAACCAGAACCAGAAATACATTACAAAGATCATACACCATGATCAAGTGGGTTTCATCCCGGGATGCAAGGATGGTACAACATTTGCAAATCAGTAAACGGAATACACCACATCCACAAAATGAAAGACAAAAACCATATGATCATGTCAATAGATGTTGAAAAACATTTGATAAAATACAGCAACCATTTATGATAAAAACACTCAGCAAAATGGAAATAGAGGGAGCATACTGCAACATAATAAAGGCCATATGTGAGAAATCTGAAGCCAACATCATACTCAATGGGCAAAACTAAAAGCTTTCTCTTTAAGATCAGGAACAAGATAAGGCTGTCCACTTTCTCCACTTCTGTTCAACATTGTCTTGGAAGTTCTAGACAAGAACTAAGAACCAGACAAGAAAAAGGAATCAAAGGTATCCAAATTGGAAAGGAGGAAGTCAAACTGTCATTATTTGCAGATGATATGATAGTGTACATACAAAACCTGATAGGCTCTACCGAAAACTTAACCTAAAAAGCCAATTTAGGAAAATAGCTGGATATAAAGTCAATATCCAGAATCAAAAGCATTTTTGTATACTAATAATGAAACATTAGAGATAGAAGCTAGAAAACAAATCCCATTTACCATAGCATCAAGAAAAATAAAGTACTTAGGAATAAACTTAACCAAGGAAGTGAAAGACCTGTACTCAGAAAACTACAGAACAATGAAGAAAGAAATTAAGGAGGATACAAGTAAATGGAAGCATATACCATGTTCATGGATGGGAAGAATTAACATCATTAAAATATCCATACTACCCAAGGCAATCTATAGACTCAATGCAATTCCAATGCATTGAATAAATACCAATAAATAAATACCAAAAATAAAATACCAATGACATTCTTCACAGAGATAGAATACTTCCAAAATTTTTATGAAACCAAAAATGCCCACAAATAGCTATATCAATCTTGAGAAAGAAAAACAAGGTAGGAAGAATCACAATACCAGACATCAAACTATACTACAAAGCTCCTGTCATCAAAACAGTCTGGTACTGGCATAAGAATAGACATATAGATCAATGGAACAGAATAGAGAGCCCAGAAATTAACCCAGGACTCTATGGTCAACAAATATTTGACAAAGGGGAAAGGGACATAAAATGGAGTAAAAACAGTGTCTTCAACAAGTGGTGTTGGGAGAACTGGTCAGCAACATGAATAAATAAATAAATAAATAAAACTAGACCACCAACTTACACCATATACCAGAATAAACTCAAGATGGATTAAGGACTTAAACACAAGCAGTGCCACCATAAAGGTCCTGGAGAAAAATAGAGGCAGTAAAATTTTAGATATTCTACACAGCAATATGTTTACTGATACTTCTCCAAGGGCAAAGGAAATCAAGGAACAAATCAACAAATGGGACTATATCAAATTGAAAAGTTTCTGTTCAGCTAAAGAAAACACCAGCAAAATTTAAAGGGAACCAACTCTATGGGAAACATATTGCCAATGATACCTCAGACAAAGATTTGATATTTAAAATATATAAAGAACTAATGGGGCTCAACACCAGGGAGACAGACAGCACAGTTAAAAAATGGGAAAAAGACATGAACAGACAACTCACTGAAGGAGACATACAAAGGGCCCAGAGGCATATGAAAGAATGCTCAATGTCATTAGCCATTAGAGAGATGCAAATTAAAACCACAATAAGATACCACCTCACACCTGTCAGAATGGCAATCATCAACAATCAACAAACAACAAGTGTTGGTGAGGATGTGGGGGAAAGGGAACCCTGGTGCACTGTTGGTGGGATTGTAGGCTGGTGCAGCCACTATGGAAACAGTATGGAGTTTTCTTAAAAAACTAAAAAATGCAACTTCCTTTTGATCCAGCAATTCCACTACTAGGACTATACCTGAAGAACCCTGAAACACCAATTCATAAGAACCTATGTACCCCTATGTTCATGGCAGCACTATTTACAATAGCCAAATGCTGGAAACAGCCTAAGTGCCCATCAGTGGATGATTGGATCAAAAAACTTTGGTACATTTACACAATGGAATACTATACAGTAGAAAGAAAGAAGGAACTCGTAACCTTTTCAACAACATGGATGGAACTCGCAAATATTATGCTTAGTGAAATAAGCCAGTCAGTGAAAGACAAATACCATATGATCTCACCCATTACAGGACAATAATGAACAAAACAAATAAATAAGCAAAACTTAACCAGATACATGAATACAATGGTTAGGTCTTCAGTGGGCAGAGGGGAGTGGGGAGGTGGGTTGGGAGAGGAAGAGTCAAAGAAGGGGTGCAGTTTAGTCAACGAACTAGTATGGAAGAACCATTGACATGGATTACAAGTCAGATTGACTTTGGCGGGGAGTGGGTGGGTGGGGAAGGGGACAGAGGGGAGTAAAAGGGGATGGATGTAATACAACAACAATAAAATTAAAAAAAACAACAGATGATCACAGACTTGACACATATGCTTGAGTGCAGCAAACACAGAAGGGAAGAAGTGAAGGCTAAATGAAATGAAGGAAAATCCACAGGAAACCAAAGGTTAAGGGAATGAAGATGGGGTTCAAATCACTGATTTGGAAATAAGGAAGAAATAAATAGTTAACCAGTACAGAATGAGGATATAAGAATTGAAAAGAAAAATGAGGATAGGCTTAGGAGCCTCTGGAAAACTTTAAACATGCCAACATCTGAATCATAGGGGTGCCCAAAGGAGAAAAGGAAGAACAAGAATTTGAAAACTTATGTGAAAAAATAATAAAGAAAAACTTCCCAAATTTGGCAAACGAGATAGACATACAAGTCTAGGAAGCTCAGAGTCTTCCAAACAAGGTAGACCTAAACAGGGCCACATCAAGACACATTGTAATTAAATTGCCAAAAATTAAAGATATAGAGAGCATCTGAAAAGCAGCAAGGGAAAAGAGGATAGTTACCTACACAGGAGTTCTTATAAGGCTATTTGCTGATTTCTCAAAAGAAACTTTGCAGACAATAAGGGACTGGCAAGAAATATTCAAAGTGATGAAAAGCAAGGACCTACAACTAAGGTTACTCTATTCAGCAGAGGTATTATTTAGAATGGAAGGGCAGATAAAGTCCTTTCCAGATAAGATGAAGCTAAAGGAGTTCATCATCACCAAGCCATTAGTATATGAAATGTCTTAAAAATTAATTTATTGTTGTTGTATTATAGTTGTTTCATTTTTTTTCTTTCATTGCTCTCCCCTGCCCCACCCTACCCATCCCCTCTGCCACAGTCAATCCCCACCTTGCTGTCCATGTCCATGGGTCTTTCATATTATCTCCTTGACTAAGCCTTTCTCTTTCTCTCTCACTCTCTCTCCTGCCCCTCTCCCCTCTGGTCACTATCATTCTGCTCCGTTATGCCATGTCTCTGGTTCCATTCTGCTCACCTGTTTGTTTTGTTCATTAGTTTCCTGTATTAAGTGAAATCATATGGTATTTGTCTTTTGTCATCTGGCTTATTTTACTAAGTATGATACTCTCTAGTTCCAACCATGCTATCCCAAAAGGTAGGACCCCTTTCTTTCTTTCTGCTATATGGTATTCCACTGTGTAAATGTACCACAGCTTTTTAATCCAGTCATTTACTCTTGGGCTCTTTCCAGCACTTGGCTATTGTAAATAGTGTTAGTATGAACATAGGGATGCATAGGTTTCTCTGAATTGGTATTTCAGGATTCTTTAGGTATAATCCTAGCAATGGAATCTGTGGATCAAAAGGCACTTCTATTTTAAAAATTTTGAGGAAATTCCATACTGTTTTCCATAGTGGCTGAACCAGCCTGCATTCCCACCAACAATGCACTAGGGTTCCCTTTTCACTACATCCTCACCAGCACTTGTTGTTTGATTATTTGTTAATGATGGCCATTCTGACAGGTGTGAGGTGGTATCTCATTGTGGTTTTAATTTGCATCTCTCTGATGGCTAGTGATGTTGAGATTATATGAAATTTAAAGAGGTTTATTTTAAAAAAGGGGACCAAAATTGTAAAAATTAAAATGACAATGAAATCACAACTATCAACAACAGAACCTAAAACAAAAACAAAAATGAAAAGAAACTAAGCAAACAATGAGAATAGGACCAGAATCATAGGTACGGGTATCATTAAGAGGCTTATCAGCTGGGAGGAGGAAGAGAGAGATATGGGGAAATGGTGTAGAGATTAGGAAGCATAACTGATGGGTACAAGGTAGACAGGGGAGGTTAAGAATAACATAGGAAAGGGTGAAATCGTGGAACTTATATGCACAACCCATGGACATCACTAAGGGAGGTGAGATTGTGGGAGGGAAAGAGGGTCCTGGGTAGAGGGGAACAAAGGAAAAAGAAATTGGGACAACTGTAGCAGCATAATCAATAAAATATACTTAAAATAAAAAGAAATACTGCAAGTTTCATCTTTGTCTTTTCATGACTTGGGAGCTCATTTTATTTATTTATTTATTAATTAAATTGTATTGTTGTTGTATTACATCCATCCCCTTTTGAGAGCTCATTTTTTTTTTTTTTAGTACTGAATTATATCTTATTATCTGGACATACCACAGTTTATTGATCCATTTATCTACTGAAGGAATTTTGGTTGCTTCCAAGTTTTGGCAATTATGAGCCAAGCTGCTATAAATGCTGTGTGCAGGTTTTGTGCAGACATAAGTTTTCAATGTGTTTGGGTAAATAGCAAGCAGCATTATTGCTAGATTGCATGGTAAGAGTATATTTAGTTTTGTAAGAAATCATCAAACTGCCTTTTAAATTAGCAGTACCACTTTGCATTCTTACCAGTAATGGATGAGAGTTCCTGTTGTTCTTCATTCTTGATAGCATTTGTGGTCATTCTAATAGGTATGTGGTAGTATCTCATTCATGTTTTAGTTTTTTCCATGTGTTTGTTTACCACCCATATATCTTTGCTAAGGTGTCTGGTAAGGTCTTTGGTCCACTTTTTAGTTCTTTCTTTCTTTTCTTTTTAAAGATTTTATTATTTTTAGAAAGAGGGGAAGGGAGGGAGGCAGAAAGGGTGAGAAACATCAATGTATGGTTGTCTTTCACCTGCTTCCAGCTACAGACATGGCTGGAGACCTGGCTTGCAACCTAGTTATGTGCACTAGCTGGGAATGAAACCAGTTGTTTTCTTATTGTTGACTTTTAAGGCTTATCTGTATGTTTTACTCTAAGAATCCCAAATCACCAATTCAAAAGAACTTAATGTTCTCCTATGTTCATAGCAGTGCTATCTACCATAGTCAAGTGCTGGAAACAGCCTAAATGCCCATCAGTAAGTAAGTGGGTTAAAAAACTGTAGCACATTTATACAATGGAATACTATGCAGCAGAAAGACAGAAGGAACTCCTACCTTTTGCCACAGCATGGATGGAACTGGTGAGTATGCTAATTGAAATAAGACTATTGGTGAAAGACAAATACCATATCATCTCACTTATAAGAGGAATCTAATGAACAAAATAAACAAACAAAATAAAACCAAGGCGTGGAAACATGGAATAGACTGAGAGTGACCAGAGGAGAGGGGGATAATGGTAGAAAGAAGGGGAAGGAACTAGACAAAGAACATGTATGGATGAGCCATGGAGAGGGATGACAGTGTGGGAATTGATTGTGGGGGATGGGGTGGGATGGGTGAAGGATGGAAAATGGGGGAAATTGGGACAGTTGTAATAGAATAACAATAACAATAAAAATGATTAAAAAAATAAAATTAACTTAACCTTTCTCTTTTTAAGGAGAGTTATCTATATGTTTTGAATTACAGTCATTTAGCAGATATCTTTTGCAAATATTTTCTCTCAGTCTATAGCTTATTTTTTAATTCCCTTCATAGTATATGTTGAAGAGACTAAGTTTTTAATTTTAACAAAGTCTAGTTTTCCAATTATTTCTTCCATGAATTATGCCCTTGGTTTTGTATCTAAAAAGTCACTGTCATACTCAAGGTCATAAGATTTTCCATGTTATCTTTTAGGAGTGTTATAATATTGAGCATCATGTTTAGGTGTGTGATCCATTTTGATTTATTTTTTGTGATAGCTATAAGGTCTAGATTCATATTTTGCAAGTGGGTGCCAGTTGTTTTAATACCTTCTGTTGAAAAGATTATCTTTGCTCTATTGTATTGTCTTTGTTACTTTGTCAAAAAACAGTTGAGTGTATTTATGTGGGACTATTTCTGGGCTATTTATTCTGTTCTATTGATCTATTTGTCTATTTTTTCACCAATACTATGCTGTCAAGAGTATTGGAGCTTAATAGGCATGTCTTGAAGTTGAATCAAACGTCAGCCATCCAACTTTGTTCTTCTCCTTCAATATGTATTGGCTATTCTGAGTCTTGTGCCATGTTATTTATTTATTTATTTTTTAATTTTTAATTTTTTTTTTTTTTTAAATGAGGCTTGCGTTTGCCTTTGGTCCATCCTTTTTTTTTTTTTTTTTTTTAAATATTTTATTTCATTATTTTTAGAAGGAGGGGAAGGGAGAGAGGCAGAGACGGGGAGAGACATCAATGTATGGTTGCTTTTCACCTGCCTCCAGCCACAGACCTGACTGGAGACCTGGTTTGCAACCTTGTTATGTGCCCTGGCTGGGGAATCGAACCTGCGACCTTTGGGTTCGCAGGCCGGCACCTTGCCATTTTATAAACACTTCAGAATCAGTATCAATATCCACAAATACTTTGTAGTAGTTTGGTTGAGATTACATTGAATCTCTCTATGTTAAGATGAGAAGAAATGACATTAAGACAATTTTGAATATTATCTATAAACATGGAATATATTTTCATTTATTTAGTTTTTCTTTGATTTTGTTAATCAGCTTTGTTAATTCTTGGTTTTTAATTGGTGCAGTTGGAACAATAGGTTTTAAAAAATTGAAACACAAATAAACTTTTATTGTTTGCCTGAGTATTATTAAAGTAAACCCCTGACCCCCCGCCTTCCCCCCTGGCTGGTGGCACAGTGGGTAAGGCACTGGCCTGCAAACCCAAAGGTTGTTGGTTCGATTCCCCAGCCAAGGCACATAACCAGGTTGCAAGCCAGGTCTCCAGCCAGATCCTTAGCTGGAGGCAGGTGAAAGGCAACCATACATTGATCTTTCTTTCCCTCTCTGTCTCTCTACCCACCCCTCTCTCTAAAAATAATAAATAAAATCTTAAAAGTCAAGTCCCAATTCAACTTTTTCAGGAATATAAAGTCTAAAGTCTTCCAAAATACTGTTGTTAATTTTATTTCTCTGAGCAATAATGGTGGTCCAGTTTTAGATAAGATAAACTTTCTAAAGTAGAGGACTAGAATCAACCTCTTTTATCTTCCACTCTATTTTAGTTAGTTTTTTCCTTTACATTGTGCAGTCTGTTCCTCCTTATATTCCTACTTATACTCATATATTCTCATTTTATTTTTCCACCTTTTACCTTTTGAAATGTTATTTTGTGACTCTCTAACTTCAGTTGAAATATAAATTTCTCATTGCGTTATTTCCATGGTTTTTCTTGAGATCTGATCCCAACATATTTTTGCCAGCATTGTTTCTTTTTGCTTCTCATCCCTGCCCTCTGAAATGTCAAACTATTGTAACTTAAAAAATTCTAGAAAACATGAAGGAAAAGAGATGAAAATTAATCTCACTCTCCGGGTTTAGTGTTGTTAGATGTCAAAAATGTCAGTGTTAACAAAGGAACCCAGGTGTAACAGAGGACCAGAGGAAACCAAGAAAGGCAATTGGAACTTACCAGCTGCTACTGGAGCAATTGCTAAATAAGAGAAGAAAACACATTATTATTTTTCTGAATTACATACTCAGTTATCATTGAAAATCCACTAGGAACATCGGAAAAGGGACTTTTGGGGATCATTAAATCTTACACAAATATGCTATTCTTATCAATTCAATATTAACTTTGCTTTAATAACCTAAATTATTTAGGGCATTTTGGAAGACCATTCTGATGAGTTATATAAGTAAAACTCACTTTTTCAAATAAAATAATTTTTTAAAACATTCTTAATCAGGGCAAAGGTCACAATCTTTCAGGAGACTGATTACCAGTTAAAGGTTACTACCTTAATTTCCATTTCTATCTTCTTTTCTGTTTTTCAACATTCTCTCTCCCTTTCAAAAATAACACCATGTCAGCTTTCTCTCTCTCTCTTTTAAGTTCAGACAGTTTATTTATAACTATTAACTTAAAAACTTTTGTCCATAATTTTTCTATATTTTTCTTTCTGATGATCTCTGGGATTTAATCAGAATTCTAAATTTGGTTTAAGAAACAGCAGGTTTAAACATGTAACCCATTTAAGATAAGGGTTTTAACTTGCACACCTTTTGGAAGTATAGCATAGGGAAGAGCAGGAATCAATTAGTGACAAATGAAAAATCCCAAGTTTTCAATTTCCTGATCCTCTTTTCTAGTCCTCAGTCTCTCATGGTAGACATTTTTAAAATCAGGAAAACGAAGTTTAGTATAGTCCTTTTTCCTTTTCAGTTTTTATAAGAATTAAAACCCTTTAAGAGTATACTATTTATTTAAATTTTGCTTTTATCTTTCTGCTTATTTCAATCTGTAACTTATAATGTCTCTATTCTATTCTTTGCTTTCCATTGCATTATTTTTCTAGGTCTATCACTTAGTTCACTTAATCCTGCCTTATTGCAAAAGCATCTGAGCTGAAATCTTTAAAATTTATTTTTTTAAATTACAACTTATATTTATTATTATTTTGCATTAGTTTGAAACTAAGTTTTTATTAGTTTACAAAGTTTTTTTTTCTTTTAAAGACTCCATTTATTTAATTTTAGACAGTGGAGAAGGGAGGGAAATGAGAGGGATAGAAACATCAATGTTTGGTTTCCCCTCACCTGCCCCCAAATGGGGACCTGGCCTACAATCCAGGCATGTACCCTGACTGGGAACTGAACCAGTGACTCTTTGGTTCACAGGCTGGTGCTCAATCCACCAAACCACACCAGCCAGTGCCAAAATTTATTTTTAATAATAAGTTCATGTAATGTCTGTCCTCTTTAATCATTGCACCAATAGACTTTTTCATTTGAAATCAATAATTTTAGGAAATGCAGAAAAATATGAGAACAAAACAGATAGGAAATTGTTACTTAGGTTTTCAATGAACAGAAGTGATTACAGCCATTCAGAGCATGAGATACAAAGCCTGTGGGAGGCCAAATGACATTAAAAGTGCTGACTGAACAGCATGTTAGTAGGTTTGAAAAAAAATTTTAGTCAACCTAACACGATATTCGAATTTCCAAAAACTCTTACTTTACAATGGGAGAAAAAAAGAATTCCTGAGACTGATGTGACTTTTAAGAAAAAAGCTGCAATTAAATAGGATATATCAATCTCTGTTTGTTTTTATCTGGTAGCCTAGGCCTGAAGAGCAAAGTTGGAGACATCAGTAATACTTACAACTTCACATATACTTCAGTTAACAGGCGTGGTGGCAGATGGCATGCAGTAATTATTACTGTTTTAATATTAAAAGTTTATACTTAGTATAAACTTTTCAGTCAGATTCAAATATTAACTTCACACAGTTATTATAGATTAGTATTATTTATGAATTATGAGCTAATATTTACTAGAAAAGTCATTATTACAATAAGTTGAATACTTATTTTTGGAGGATCCAAGATGGCTGCAAATTAGGTGGGAACTACACTAACCTCCTCCCAAGACCAAACTAAAATTACAATATGATTATAGAAAAAACATACTGAATAACCAACTGAGGACTAGCTAGAGGAATACCTTATAACCACAGACTTACTGAAGAAGCCACATTGAAACTTGTAGGAAGAGGAGAGGGCTGGTTGGGCTCCAAAAGATGGCAGCTGAAGTTCTGGAGGGATATCTCAGCTGCATATGGGGCTCCCTTTAAAAAGTGTGAGGTCAAAGCCCTGGCTGGTAGCACAGTGGATAAGGTGCCGGCCTGTGAACCCAAAGGTCGCAGGTTTGATTCCCCAGCCAGGGCACATAACAAGGTTGCAAACCAGGTCTCCAGTCAGGTCTGTGGCTGGAGGCAGGTGAAAAGCAACCATACATTGATGTCTCCCTCTCTGCCTCTCTCCCTTCCCCTCTTTCTAAAAAATAATGAAATAAAATCTTAAAAAAAAAAAAGTGTGAGGTCAAAACCCCAAGCCACTAGGGAGTGGAAGGATGGTGACAGAGTAGAGGGCAGTGCTGACAGAGATCTTGAGGGCCAGAGCAGCAGGAGGATAGGGTAGTGAGCACAGGTCATCTTCAGGTCCCTGCGAACTGGAGTGGTAAGCATCTGGACTCAGGGATGCACAGCCCAGAGGCTGCAGAGACCCGCAGGAGAGCAGGTGAGACAGTTCTGAATGAGTTGGCCAATGGGCCGAGAGTGGATCTGGACAGTAGTAGCTCTGCCCAGAGGGGCAGTTCTGACTGGAGACAGCTTCAGGCTCCCTGGTGAATAGAAATTTGAGCAGTGAAATGTGAACAGTCAGACAAACTTGGGGAGATTGAGGAATTGAACTCATGCAGGGGATGGATTGTGTGAGAGCCTCACTCCAGAGACAGAGAGAGGAAGTGCTTCCTGGGGCCTGAGGCATAGGAGGAGAGACCCTCAGGGAGCAGGAGCTGGGGAGCAGGGAAGTGCACTGGCGAGGGCAGCATGAAGGCCAAAAATTGTGCTGTTGTGCCACCCGGGGAGAGGACAGTACAGAGCCCCAGTGAGAAGGGAGGCCCAATCCCATGAACCCACACCAGTGCACAGGTTCCCACAGGACCGCAGCTCAAAACTGCGCGCAACCAGCATGCTCATCGCAGGTGGCAAAAACCTCCTTGAAGAGCTAGAGGGGGAGGGGTAGCCATTGCCAGTGCTGTCACTGTAGGGCTCCCCACAGAACCAGGTGCCCATCAAAGGTGGTGAAAACCTCCTCAAAGAGCTGGAGGGGGAAGGGTAGCCATTGCCTTTGCAAATGGTACTGCAAGCCCCCAATGGAGGCAGGCACTAGTCCCAGATACTGACAGCAGGGACCTCCTCGAAGAGCTGGAGCGGGAGGGTGAGCCATCACTCACAAACAATGCTGTGGGCCCCCAGGGTAGCCAGCCACTCTTTGCAGACATGGGCTGCAAAAACCTCCTTGAAGAGCTGGAGGGGGAGGGCTAGTCGTCAGCAGACAGCGGGGGTGGGGGTGGGGTGGGGGGGGGGGATGTTCCTTGGAGCCAGTTGTCAGATGCATGCAGAAACCTTCTCCAGGAACAGGAGGGGGAGGAGTAGCCATCAACACTACTAAAGCACCCTACAGGTCTTCAAACAAAACTGGCCAGAGAAGGGAGGGCCCCAAAATACCTGCAGTGTGGAAATCCAGCTAGGCCACTGGAGGCTCAGCCTACCAGGAGGTGTGGCACTCAGAATTAGCCCTGACTGTAACAGCTATAGGTTCTGCCACTCCAAGGCCCCACAGCCTGACTGTAGACTACAGAGACTTGATCAAGGAAAAGAGGCAGACCCAGGAAATAGATCTCTGCTAATCTCAAGCACCTAAATTACAATGAGAGCTATATGAACTATTAATTCCTAACATCCTTTTCAAAAGTTACTTCCAACCCTCACAATTAGTTCATTTTAAGTAAATACTGTTTATATCATAGTTTATCCTAATTCCCATATTTTTAATCCTCCCTTCTCTCAAGTCATTTAACTACCCAAGATCCTCCTACTCTTGATTTAAAGTCTACTCACTCTCCTGCTACAACTCATTTCCAGTCCTCAATCTAAGTATTATTCCCCTCTCCAGCCTCTTAAAACTTTATTTTTGGTGGGTGTACTACTAGGGACTGCGCATTGTTTTCATCTGCTAAAAAGACAGTTGTCCTGGCTCCATTTTGACTATTCAGTGCTCACTGAGCGTGGACAGGGAGATAGATGTGGCAACTATATACGTTCACTCACACTTGAGGCATTCTGATTTCCCCCTCCCCATTTCTATATATGAGGTAAAGTTGGCTTTCTCTCTCACATCCCCAGTATCTTTTTTTAAGTTTAATTTTATTGTTGTTGTAGTACATCCATCCCCCTTTTACTCCCCTCTGTCTGCTACATCTCTGCTATCTTTGCTACCCCTTTGCATCCTTCAAAATTATCTATACTTTGTCAACTTAATAATTTCCCCCCTCTTATAACAATCTTATCATATCTACATCCATATTAAGACTGGCTCATTTGCAGCTGAGGGTGTGATTAAGGGTAGGGATACCTTGGAGGGTATGGGTATTTAGCTAGGTTCATATGCAGTTGAAAGGGAGATTAAAGGAGTAAGATATCTTTGAAGGTGTGGTTATTTTGCCTGGACTGGTGGTTCTGTTTTAGGAGCAGCTCAAAAACAGTGTATGAGACATGACAGAAGGAGTGTCTTTCAATCAGCCAACTGGAATGAAAGGAGCAACATACAACAAATCCAAAATACAACCGGACAGCCCAAGTTAGTGACATAAAGGGCACCCCAAGAGCAAGAAGTTGAGGAAATCTAGGAGACTGTAACACTAAACCCTACAAATCTCCTAACATAGAATGCACTCCTTGAAGTCAGGGAATCAAAGCAGATTAACCCAAGACAAAAACAAGCAATAACAGACACCAAAAATGGAAAAAAGAATCAGTCCATCACCAAAAGGAAAGGAGGAATCACCAGACAGAGAATTGAAATAGAAACTAGCAAGCTATCAGGCATGGACCTCAAATAAATCATTATAAGAAGGCTCTGTGAACTAACAGAACTCAAAGAAAAATACAAAGAACTTCAGGGCAACTACAAGGAAGTTACAGAAAATTACACCAGCATTAAAAAAGACATAGAAATTATCAGTAAGAACTAAGAGGAAATGAAGAACACAATCTCAGAATTGAAGAGCACAATAGAAGGAAGTCAAAGCAAGTTAGATGAAGCAGAGAACCGCATCAGCGAATTGGAGGACAACAGGGAAAAAAATAACCATACGTTGCAACAAAATGGAAAAGACTGAAAAAGAATGAAGAGGTTTTAAGAGAGATACAGGACAACATGAAATGCCAGGGATACCAGAACAAGAA
>PVIW01015549.1:0-19426 GCA_004026585.1 Noctilio leporinus | reverse complement strand
TTTTTTTTTTTTTTTTTGGTCTGGGAAACTCCTTATTTCTCCTTCTACCTTGAATGAGAGCCTTGCTGGGTAGAGTATTCTTGGTTGCAGGTCTTTGCTTACCATTACTTGAAATACTTTCTGCCATTCCCTTCTGGCTTGAATTGTTTCTGTTGAATAATCATTTGATAGCCTTATGGAAGCCCCCTTATATGTTATTTGTCATTTCTCTCTTGATGCTTTTAGGATTCTCTCTTTGTCTTTGAAATTAGCCACTTTAATAATAATGTGCCTTGGTGTTGGTCTGTTTGGGTTGATCTTCATTGGGACCCTCTGTGCTTCCTGAACTTGATTAATGTTTTCACTCATGTTAGGGAAATTTTCTATTATGACTTTTTTGAACAAGTTTTCCATTCCTTGTTTCTCTTCTCCTTCTGGTATCCCTATGATACTGATGTTGTTATGTTTCATGTTGTCCTGCAGCTTTCTTAAACCCTCTTCAATCTTGTTCAGCCTTTTTTTATTCTTTTGTACTGTCTTGGAGTATTTGTCTATATTATCCTCCAACTCGCTGATCGGTCCTCTGCTTCCTCTAGCCTACTGTTGATTCCTTCTACTGCATTCTTCAATTCAGAAATTGTATTCTTTGTTTCCTCCTGGCACTTATTGATAGTTTCTATGTCCTTTTTGATGCTGTTATAGCTCTCAGTAAGTTCCTTGTCACTTCCCTAGAGTTGTTTATAGTTTTCTTTGAGCTGGCTAAGCTCCTTGAGCTTCTCTATCATCATTCTTTTGAATTCCTTATCTGATATTTCATGTGCCTCTGTTTCATTTGGTGGTCTTTCTGGGGATTCTTCCTTTCCTTTTGGTAATGGACTGATTCTTTTTTCCCCCATTTTGGGTGTCTGTTGTTGCTTGCTTTTTGTTTTTTCCTTGGATTAATCTGCTTTGCTTCCTTGCCTTAGTTGAGCACCCTTCTGTGTTAGGAGGTTTGCAGAGTTCAATGCTGCAGTCTCCTAGATTTTCTCTACTTGCTGTTCTTGGTGTGTGCTTTATTTGGGCTCTCTGGTTGTATTCTGGAACTGTGGGCTTTTAGCAGGAAAAAAAGAAAAAAGAGAAAAAAAGATAATAATAATAAGAAGAAGAAAGGATTTAGATGGCTGTTCACCCTTAATAATCCCTTATTGGTACAGATGAAGCCAGGACCTGAGGTCTTTTAGCAGGAAAAAAATACACACACACACACACACACACACACACACACACACACACACACATATATATATATATATATATATATATATATATATATATATATATACACATGGTGAGCAAAATGGGTTTAGGTGGCTGTTCACCCTTAATGATCCCTGATTGGTCCAGGTGGAGCCAGGACCTGTGGGCTTTAACAGGAAGAAAAGAAAAAAAGGGGGAGGGGGAAAGGAAGAAAAAAAAAGAAAAAGGAAGAAAGGAAAGAATAAAGAAAATGTTTAGGTGGCTGGGGAGGGGAGGAATACTTAGATTGAGGACTGGGAATGCATTGTAGCCAGAGAGTGAGTAGACTTTAAATCAAGAGTAGGGAGAGGGTCTTGGGTATTTAGGTGGATTGAGATAGGGGAGGATTAAAAATATGTGAGAAGTAATTTTTGAAAAGGATATGTTGGGGATTAATAGTTCATGTAGCTCTCGATATAACTCAGGTGCTTGAGATTAGCAGCTATCCATTTCCTAAGTCTACCTCTTTTTCTTGGTCAGGTCTCTGCAGTCTTACAGTCTAGCTGGTCTTGGAGTGGCAGGGCCTATGATTGTCACAGTCAGGGCTGATTCTGAGTGTCAGCCCCCAGGTAGGCTGGGCCTTCAGTAGCCTAGCTGGGTTTTAGGGCTGCCAGTGACCTGGGGCCCGCAGGGTGTCCTCTGCCACTCCTGGTGGAGGTTCCTGCCTGTGATGGGCACCTGGCACCCCTGCAGGGTAGCCTGCAACCTCGCTGGTTCCTGTGATGACTGGCCCTGCCCCCGCAGCTCCTGGAGGAGGCAGCCCCCGTCTGCCAACAGTGCCCAGGGTCTGCCAACACTGTCCAGGTCCTCCCCCCGGGCGAGAGCCAATCCTCCAAGCCAACAAGCTCTCTGAGGATTCCTTTATGCCGCCTCTGTGATGTGCCCCCTCCCAGCACGTCTCCAGTGCGGCCTTTGTCCCTGGCAATGGGCAGGTCAGTTGCCCCAGCTACAAGTTCCTAGCTCACAGTTTGGAGTTTCCAGGGGAGCCTGGGGGACTGTGTGGGTGCGCAGGGCTGGACCTCCCCCCTCGCAGGGGCTTCAAGCTGCTTTTCCCCCCGGTGGCCCAGCGGCACCATTTTCGGCCCTCTCGCAGCCCTGGCCAGTGCACTTCTCTGCTCCCCCTTCTCCTGCTCCCTGCAGGACTCTCCTCCTCTGCCTCTGACCCAGTGAGGAACTTCTTTTCCCTGTTGCTAGAGCTAGTCTCTCACCCAGTCCCTCCCCTGCAGGAGTTCACTTCCTCGTTCCCTCTGGTGTTTGCCCTCACTGTCCACACTTCACTGTTCAGATTTCTAGTCACCAGGGAGCCTAGAGCTGGCTTCAGTTAAACACGCCCCTCTGGGTAGAGCCGCCACTGCCCAGAGCCAACCTCGGCCCTCTGGCTGATTTGGAAAGGTCTCACCTGCTCTCCTGTAGGTCTCTGCTGCCTCTGGGCTGTGCTCCCCTGAGTCAGATGCTGACCGCTCCAATTCTTAGGGAAATGCAGACGTCTCATGCTCCCTATCCTGTCCCCTAGCTGCTCTGGCACTCAAGAACACCATCAACACTGCTCTCTACTCTGTCGCCATCTTTGATATTGGATGTCAAGTTTTCTAAGTTCTTTATAAATTTTGGTTTTGAACATTGGTTTAGAAAAAGATGTCTGTGGGCGGCCCCAGGCACTTCTAGCTGATAGTATTACTATTGATAGATTGAGACCCACACAAAACAATAACACCTTGTGTTATATAATGTTACTGCTGCTAAGTCATTACTAGGAGATAGGCATTTTCAGATCCTCTGTAATCTTTTGAGACCACCATTATATGTGTGGTCCTCATTGACCAAAATGCAGCACATGACTGCACATGTAAGTTGGTATTTCTCAATATCGTGGAATTAAAAAAAAAAAAATGCTGTTAACTCAACTGGCTGCTGAGGCTGATTTAAGTTTGCAATTGTCAGCCAAACCCCAGTTTCAGATTTAAATTTCTGTGATCATCAGGACCTCTAGTTGAGACAGAGGAGAAGGTAGACGTGCTTTGCCTCCTCACGCAAGCAGAGAAGGAAGTATAACTAGATCTCAAAAACAAGTAACAACCAGAACTGTCAGAAAATGGAGCCATATGGAGCTCTAACAACTGAGAATTTAAAGAAACACAATTCATGCAGATACATAGGAGGGGTGGAGTGGAGGAGACAGGGTGGAGAGGCAATATGGCTTGGACAGGCAGTGGTGGCAGAACAGACAGTCCCACATTCACATGTGGTGGATGAAAATATGGAGGGATAACCTGGGACCAAGACCGAGCCATCTCAGCATCAGGCCAGACTGCATAGGCCAGGGTTCAAGCCCCAGGAAGATTAAACCCCCATTACCTCTGACTGTAAAAACCAATGGGAAAAAATAAAAAATAAAAAATAAAAACCAATGGGGAGTTGGAGCTGCAGAAGAAACTGCCAGATTTTCACTGCTTAAAGGGTGAAGTGACTGGAAATGGGGCAAGAGCCAGACAAACAACCAGAAGCTAGGCTGCAGCCCTGTCCCCCTCCCCCAAGTCCCCCACCACAACCAGAACCACAAAGCAGTAAAGTAGGTGGCACCACCCAGGCAATTATCTAGGGCTCTGCCCCACACAAGTTGCAGATGCCTTTGCTACACAAGCCATGCTTACTAAGGGAGTAAAAGCAGCTCTACCTAATACACAGAAACAAACACAGGGAGGTTGCCAAATTGAGGAGACAAAGAAATGGGGCCCCAATAAAAGAACAGAACAAAACTCAGAAAAGAACTAAGTGAAATGAAGATAGCCAACCTAGCAGATGCAAAGTTCAAAACACTGGTGATAAGGATGCTCAGAGAACTCATAGAGTATGAGAAAAAAAGAGGAAGAAATGAAGGTTACACTAAGTGAAGTAAAGAAAAATATACAGGAAACCAACAGTGAATGGAAGGAAGCTAGGATTCAAATAAACAATTTGGAACAAAAGAAAGGAATAAACATTCACCCAGAACAGAATAAAGAAACAAGAATTGAAAAGAAAAAAAAAAAAAAGTGAGGAGAGGATTAGGAACCTCTGCGACAACTTTCAACATCCCAACATCTGAATCATATGGGTGCCAGAAGGAGAAAAGTAAGAGCAAGAAATTGAAAACTTATTGAAAAAAATAATAAAAGAAAACTTTCCTAATCTGGTGAAGGAAATGGACACACAAGTCCAGAAAGCACAGAGAGCCCAAAAAAAATTGGACCCAAAGAGGACTACACACATCTTAATTAAAATGCCAAAGGTAGCCCTGGCTGGTAGCACAGTGGATAAGGTGCTGGCCTGTGAGCCCAAAGCTGGTTCAATTCCCCAGCCAGGGCACATAACCAGGTTGCAAGCCAGGTTTCCAGCCAGGTCTGTGGCTGGAGGCAGGTGAAAGGCAACCATACATTGATTCTTCTCTCCCTCTCTGCCTCTTTCCCTTCCCCTCTCTCTGGAAATAATAAATAAAATCTTTTTTAAAAAATTCAAAGGTAAATAAAGATAAAGAGAGAATCTTAAAAGCAGCAATAGAAAAGCAGAGAGTTACCTACAAAGGAGTTCCCATAAGACTATCAGCTGATTTCTGAAAAGAAACTGCAAGCAAGAAGTGACTGGCAAGAAGTATTCAAAGTGATGAAAAGCAAGGACTTACAACCAAGATGACTCTATCCAGCAAAGCTCTCATTTAGAATGGAAGGGCAGATAATGTGCTTCCCAGACAAGGTAAAGCTAAAGGATTTCATCATCATCAAGCCATTGTTACATGAAATGTTAAAGGGATTTATTTAAGAAAAAGAAGAAGATCCAAACTATGAACAGTAAAATGACAACAAATTAACAACTATCAACAACTGAATCTAAAAATCAAAAACAAACTAAACAAACAACCAGAACAAGAACAGAATCATGGTACAGGCATCATTTGGAGGGTTACCAGCTGAGACAGGGAAGGGGGAGAAGGGGGAAATGGTGCAGGGATCAAGACGCATAATTGGTAGGAACAAAATAGGGGATGTTAAAAATAGTATACGAAAGAGAGAAATCAAAGAACTTACACGCATGACCCATGGACATGAACTAAGGGGGATTGCTGGGAGGGAAGAGGGATACTTGGCAGAGAGGAGCAAAGGGGAAAAAACTGGGACAACTGTAACAATATAATCAATACAATACACTTTAAAAGACAAAAAAATATTTTGGTTATTAACCCTTTATCAGATGTATCAACAAATGTATTATTCTTCCATTCCATGAGATTTTAAAAAAATTTGTGTTGATAGTTTCCTTTGCTGTGCAAAAACTTTAATTTGATGTAGTCCCATTTGTTTATTTTTTCTTTTCTTTCCCTAGCCTGAGGAGATATATCAGATAAATTGTCTCCATAAGCAATGTCCAAGATTTTACTACCTATTTTTTCTTTCAGAATTTTTATGGTTTTGGGTCTAACATTTAAGTGTTTAATCCATTTTGAATGTATTCTTGTATGTGGTATAAAAGGTGATCTAGTTTTATTTTTATGTATGTATCTGTACAATTTTCCTAATACCATTTATTGAATAAACTACATTTAGCCCACTGTATGTGCTTGCTTCTTCAATTAAATATTAGTTGACTAGAAATGTGTGGGTTTATTTCTGGGCTCTCTATGCTGTCCATTGATCTATGTCTGTTTCTATGCCAGAACCATGATGATTTGATTATTATGACCTTATAGCATAGTTTGATATTAGGTAGCATGAATCTTCTAACTTTGTTGTTCTTTCTCAAATTGCTTTTGCTATGTGGAAACTTTTGTGGTTCCATATAAGTTTTTGAAATTTTTGGTCTAGTTCTGTGAAATACATCATTGGTATTTTGATAGGAATTGTGTTGAATGTATAAATTGCTTTGGGTAGTATGGACATTTTAATGTTGTTAATCCTTCTGATTTATGAACATGGTATGTACTCCCACTTATTTGTATCTTTTTTCTTCAGCTTCTTATATCCTTGATTAGATTTATTCCTAAGTACTTTTTTGAAGCAATTATCAATGGGTTTGTTTTCTTAATTTCTCTTTCTGTTCATTCATTATTATCATATAAAAATGCAATTGATTTCTGAATGTTAATTTTGTATCCTACTACTTTACTAAATTTATCAGTTCTAGTAGTTTCTTGGTAGAATCTTTAGGGTTCTCTACGTATAGCATCATGTCATCTGCAAATGAAGACAGTTTTACTCCTTCCTTTACAATTTGGATACCTTTTATTTCTTCTTCTTGTCTGATTGTTATGGCTAGGACTTCCAGTACTATGTTGAATAAGAGAGGTAAAAGCAGACATCCCTGTCTTGTCACTGATCTTAGGGGGAACACTTGTAGATTTGCCCATTGAGTATGACACCAGCAGTGAGTTTGTCATATGTGGTCTTTATTACATTTAGATATGTTTCTTCTATTCTCATTTTGCTGAGAGTTTTTATCATAAATGGGTCCTGATTTTATGAAATGAATCCTTTTTCTGCATCTATTGATATGATAATGTGGTTTTTATCCTTCATTTTGTTTCTGTGGTGAATCGCATTTATTGATTTGTGAATATTGTACCAACCTTGTATTCCCAGAATAAATCCCACTTGAACATAGTGTATGATCTTTTTGATGTATTACTATATTTGGTTTGCTAATATTTTGTTGAGGAATTTAGCATCTATGCTCATCAGGGATATTGGCCTATAATTTTCTTTTTTTCTATTGTCTTTGTCTGATTTTTGGAATTAGGATAATATTGGCCTTGCAAAATGAGCTTAGGAGTGGAGTGAGTCCTCCCTCCTCTTGAATTTTTTGAAATAGTTTGAGAAGGAGAGGTGTTAGTTCTTCTTGGAATGTTAGGTAAAATTCGCACGTGAAGCTATCTGATCCAAGGCTTTAGTCTGTTGGGAGTTTTTTGATTACTGCTTTAATTTCACTAGATGTATTCTGTCTATTCAGATTCTGTGATACTTCCTAAGTTAGTTTTAGAAGGTTGTATGTTTCTAAGAGTATATCTATTTCATTCAGATAGGTAGGAGGGGTGGGGCCAGGACAGAGAGGACACTATTTGGCAGCACATGGCTTGGTGGCATGGCAGCTGTGGTCAACCAGTGGAAAGAGCAGACATAGTAGGGACACCTATTGAGTGCTTCTGGTACCAGACCAGATTATGTGGCTCATGGTTTCAGTGCTGGAGGGAAAATAAAGCCACATTGCTTCTGACTGTGAAAACCAGTGGAGATTGGGGTAGAGGAAGAAACTGCCAGTCTTTCAACAGAGTCCATTTGTTTAGAGGGCCCATATAGTCCTGCAACATCCATAGACCCCCTCTGGGAACCATGGCCAGGGCAACAACTAGAGAAGAGCTAGTCCCATACAGGGATCAGGGGAAGTGCCTGGAAAAGGGGCAAGTGCTGAGAAAGTGGCATTGTTCCCTTTCAGACCCCTCCCCGACATACGGTGCCACAACATGATGAAAATGGGTTGCCCACACTGACGAATACCTAAGGCTCCTCCCCTTACAACATAGCAGGTACAACAGTTCTATTTAAGACACAGAGGCACACAGGAGCCTGCCAAGATAAGGAGACAGAGATATATGTCTCAAAAAAGGGAACAAATTAAGGTCCCAGTGGCCAAACTAAATGACAAAGCAATAGCCAGCCTGACAGATGAACATATTGCAGCCTGACAGATACACAGTTTATAACACTCTATCATGTCTGTGAGCCTTTACAAAGAGGCTCACAGTCATGAGAGATGTGATTAAATATGACAAACATAAACATGAAGAAATGAAGCCTAGTAATACAACAACAATAAAACTAAATTTAAGAAAAGAAATGAAACCTAGGCCAAGTGAAACAAAAGAAAATACAGACAAAACCAATGGCGAAAGAAGGGATATGAGTTTCAAATCAATGATTTGGAACATAAGAAAGAAAGAAATAGTCAACCAACACAGGAAGTGGAAACAAGAATTGAAAAAAAAAGGAGAGATGTAGCAACCTCTGGGATGGCTTTAAGCATGCCAACACCCAAATAATAGGGGTACCAGAAGGAGAAGAGGAAGAGCAAGAAATTGAAAACTTACGTGAAAAAATAATAAAAGAAAACTTCTCTAATTTGGCAAAGGAAGTAGACATACAAGTCCAGGAAACACAGAGTCAGTCCCAAACAAGCTAGATCCAAACTGGACCACACAAAGACACATTATAATAAAAATGCCAAAGGTTAAAGAGAAAGAATCTTAAAAGCAACAAGAGAAAAGAAGAGAGTTACCTATCAAGGGGTTCCTATTAGACTATCAGCTGACTTGTCAAAAGAAACTTTGTAGGCAAGAAGGGACTGACAAGAGGTATTCAAAGTGATGAAAAGTGAGGACCTACAACCAAGATTACTCTATCCAGCAAAGCTATCATTAAGAATGAAAGGACAGACAATGCGCTTCCCAGATAAGGTAAAACTGAGGGAGTACATCATCACCAAGCCATTATTACATGAAATATTAAAGGGACTTATTTAAGAAAAAGAGGATCAAAATTATGAACATTAAAAAGACAACAAACTCACAACTATCAACAACAGAACCTAAAATATAAAAATGAAAACAAAAACAAACTAAACAAACAACCAGAATAGGAACAGAATCATAGGTATAGGGATCATTGGAAGGGTTATCAGCTGAGAAGGAGAAACGAGTGAAAGGGGTAAATGGTACAGGGATTGGAAAACATAATTGGTGGGTACAAGATAGACAGGGAAATGTCGAGAATAATAGAAGAGAGGGTGAAATCAGAGAATTTATATGCACAACCCATGGACATGAACTAAGGGGGGATGTGACTGTGGGAGGGAATGGGGGTTTTGGGTGGAGGGGAGCAAAGGGAAAAGAATTTTCGACAACTGTAACAGCATGATCAATAAAATATAGTTTAAAAACTTCATTCTAAGAATAAACTTCATTCTTAGAACCTGCTTTTGTTGCATCCCATACTTTTTGGTAGTTGTATTTTGAAAAGAAATACAAAGTCTGAACAGGCTAATAACAAATATGGATATTGAATCAGTGATCAAAATCCTCTCAGTAATTAAAGGCCCAGGACCAGATGGCTTCAAAGGTGAACTCCATGGAACATTCAAAGAAAAATCGATACCAATCCTTCTGAAATTGTTTTTAAAAAACAGAAGAAGAAACACTTTCAAGCTCATTTTATAAGGACAGCATGGCTCTGATACCAAAGCCAGACGGACATCAAAAATTCCTCCATAAAATACTACTAGTAAACAAAATTCAACAGCACAGTAAGAGGATTATACACCATGACCAAATGGATTTTATCCCAGGCATGCACAGATGATTCAACACATGCAGACCAATGTCATATACCACATTAATAATATAAAGCATAAAAATCATATAATTATCTCAATAGATTCCACAAAAACATTTGAAAAAATCAACATCTACTTATGATAATAACTGTCAACACATAAGTTAGTATAGAAGGAACTTACACCAACACAATAAAGGCCATATATTAAAAATCCACAGCTAACATCATAATCAGTGTGGAAGGACAAAAGGCTTTTCCTCTAAGATCTGGTAAAGGGTAAAGCTGCCCACTTTGGTCACTTTTATTCAACACAGTACTAAAGTCCTAGCCAAATCAATTAGAAAAAAGAAAAGAAATTGAAAGCATTTGAATCAAAAAGGAAGAAGTGAAATTATATGTGTGTGCAGAAGACATGATCATTACACAATAAAGGAAATTATCAACAAAATAAAAAGACACAGAATGGGAGAACATATTCACTGATACATCTAATAAGGGGTTAATATCCAAAATTTATAAAGAACTTACAAAACTTAACACCAAAAAACCTCCGAACAACCCAATTAAAAAATGATCAAAGGACCTGAATGGACACTTCTCCAAAGAGGACACCCAGTTAGCCAATAGACATATTAAAAGATACTCAGTGTTACTAGTCATCAGAGAAATACAAATTAAAGCCACAATGAGATACCATCTCACACCTGTCAGAATGGCCATCACCAATAAATCAACAAACAACAAGTGCTGGGGAGGATATGGAGAAAAGAGGAAACCTTTTGCACTGTTGGTGGGAATCCAGACTGATGCAGTTGCTGTGGAAAGCAGTATGGGGATACCTCAAAAAGTTTAAAATGTACCTGCCTTTTGACCCAGTGATCCCACTTCTGGGAATATATCCAAAGGAACCCAAAACACAAATTTGAAAGAACACAAGCACCCTTATGTTCATTGCAGTGATTTACAATTGTCAAGATATGGAAGCAGCCCAAGTGTCCATCACTAGATGTGTAGATAAAACAACTATGGGACATTTACACATTGGAATTCTACTCAACCATACAAAAGAAAATTTTACCCTTTGCAACAGTAAGGATGAACCTGAAGAACATTATGCTAAGTGAAATAAGCCAGTCAGAGAAAGAAAAATACAATATGATTTTGTTACAGTAGAATGAGTAGCAGAGGGGAAATAAAGGCAGGACCCTCACCATTGCAATCTAATAAAGAACTTAATAGCAGAGGCTAGAAGCAGAGGGAGACATGTCTCACCAGCTGACTCAGCAGTCCTGGGCCTGGTCTGATAATATTGCCAGGTGTTCCAACATCATAAGAAACACTATGTTAGCACAGGAGGAGGAAAGTCCTTGAAATTCCATGCATCCTTTCCACTATCTGGGAAGGAAAGCCTTTGAAACTGCTTTCATCCCAAAGACAGAAAGTTTGGTCCACAGCACCCAAATGAAAGTGCCCATAAAACAACTTTGGTTAATTGCCTACCCCTGGTCACTATGTTTTACAAGAGAATCCCTAATGCTCACAGTAAGAGCCCATAAATAAACTGGGAAACTATCCCAATTTTAATTAACTGCCTACCTTCACTTTTGTGTTATAACAATATGAACAAATGGAACCTGTAGCAAGACAAGAGTTCGAGCTAACAGACCCCCACACATACCTAAGTTTAAGTAATCATGTTTCCCTGAGAAAAGCTGGTACCACCTTCATCTATCAATCAATATGTAACTTCTTCACCCCTATTCCACCAACTATATATGTCCTCAAAACAAAGGACTCACTCTCTTGGCTCTCTGGCCACTGGGCCTCTGGCCATCTTAGGGCAAGCTTGCCACCCTGGCCTTTGGCCACTCTTGCTTTTGCTCTCCCATTCAGTAAATAGCTCACTGATCTGTAATTTTTTACTGCATTGACAAAAAGAACCAGGGTTTCTCTGGTAACAATTTCACTCATATGTGGAATATAGTGAACACATTGAGTGAACAAGCAAAACAGAGACAGACTCATAGATGGAGAGCAGATGACAGCTAATGTGGAGGGTGAGGGGGTGGAGAGATTGAGCAAAAAGGGAAAGAACTCGTGGACATGGACAACAGTGGTAATTGCTGGGGGGAGGGTAGTATAAGGGGACTAAATGGTAATGGAAAATACAATAAAGATTAAATAAAAAAAGAAAATGTCACCATATAAGTAGAAGATCCTAAATACTCAAAAAGATCTGTTAGAACTCATAAATAAGTTCATTAAAGTTTCAAGATACAAAATCAACTTACAAAAATCAGTGATATTTCTATAAATAAAAATGAAGTCTCTAAAAAGGAAAGTAAGAAATCAATCCCATTTACACTAGCAATAAAAAGGATAAAATACTTAGGCATAAACAACCCAAGTGATAAGACTTGTACACTGAAAATTATAAAACACTAATAAAGAAAATTGAAGAAGACAGATAAATGGAAAGATATACCACATTCAGGGATTGAACAAACTAATATTTTTAAACTATTTATATTTTCAAAAGTCACAGATTCAATGCTATCTCTATTAAAATCCTAATGGCGTTATATACAAAAAAAATAGAAACAATGCTAAAATTCATGTACAGCCACAAGAGACCCCAAAGAGTCCAAGCAATGATGAGCAAGAAGAACAAAGCTGGAGACATCACACTTCTTAATTTAAAAGTATATTACAATACTACAGTATTCAAAACAGTTTAGTACTGACATAAAAGCAAACACACAGTCTGCTAGAATAGAATAGAAACCCATGAAAAATTCATGAATTTATAGTGAACCAATTTTCTACAAGACTGCTAAGAACATACAGCAGGGAAGGATAGTCTTTTCATTAAATGGTATTGGGAAAACCACATATCCACATGCAGAATGAAATTGGACTCTTACCTTATACCATACACAAAAATCGATTAGACTTAAACATAAGACCTAAAGCCATTATAATACTTCCAGAAGAAAACATAGGGCAAAAGCTTTCTGACGTTTGTCTTGGCAGAAATTTTTTTAATATGACCAAAGCCCAGACAACAAAAGCAAAAATTGGCAAGTCAGACCACACCAAACTAAAACTCTTTTGCACATAAAAGGAAACAATCAACAGAATGAAAAGGCAACATACAGAATGGGAAAGAATATTTGCAAACCATTATTTCTGACAAGGGATTAATATTTAAAACATGAAAAACTCATACTACTCAATAGCAAAATCTAAAAACCCACAAATAACCTGATTAAAAGGTGGGCAAAGGCATCACTGGTTCTATTCCCCAGCCAGGGCACATAATCAGGTTGCAAGCCAGGTCTCCAGCCAGGTCCGTAGCTGCAGGCAGGTGAAAGACAACCATACATTGATGTTTCTCTCCCTCTCTGCCTCTCCCTCTTCTCCTCTCTCTGGAAATAATAAATAAAATCTTTTTTAAAAAGTGGGCAAAGGCAAGAAAACGTGGATCAAAATGAAAGTGACCAGAGGAGAGGGGGAAGAGGGATAATGGTGGAAAAAAGGGGAAGGGACCAAAGAACATGTATGAATGACCCATGAACATGGACAAAAGTGTGGGAATTGACTGGGAATAGGGGGTGGGATGGGTGGAAGAGGGCAAAGGTGGAAAAATGAGACAACTATAATAGAATAACAATAAAAATGAATTAAAATGTGGGCAAAGGAAATAAGACATACAAATGCCCAACAAGCATATGGGAGGTGATTGATATCACTGATCATCAGGAAAATGTAAACCAAAACCTCAGTGAGATATCACCCCACACCTGTTAAGATGGCTTTAATGAAAAAAACAAACAACAGAAAAAACAAGAGCTAACAATTGTTGACAAGGATGTGGAGAAAATAGAACACAAACACTGTTGGTAGCAATATAATTAGGAACAGCCATTGTGGAAAAAAACAGTTCTTTCAAAAAATTAAAAATAAAATAAGCATATGATGCAGCAATCCCAGTTCTCAGTATATAGTCAAAGAAATCAAATCAGGATCAGTTCATTGCAGCATTATTCACAATAGCCATAATATGGTACAATCCGAATGTCCATCAACAGATAAAGAGATGAAGAAAATGTAATAAACACACAGAGAAGAAATATTATTCAGTCTTAAAAAGAAAATCCTGCTATTTACAGCCACATAGATGACTGTGGAGGACATTATACTATGTGAAATAAGCCAAAGAAAAACAAATACTGCGTGATATTATTTATTTATTTTGTGGGGAATTTTTTAAACTTTATTTTTATTGACACTATTATGCATGATCTCGTTTATATGTAGAGTCTAAAATAGACCCATAGAAGCAAAGAGTAGTTTCCAAGGATCTGGTGGGAAGATAAGGAAATGGGGAAATGCTGACAAAAGGATACAAATTTCAAATTTTCATTATGCAAGATGAATAAATTTTTAATATCTAATCTAGAGCATGGTGACTATAGTTAACAATATGTATTGTATACTTGAAATTTTCTAAGAGGGTAGACCTTAAACAATGTCACTGAGAGAGAGAGAGAGAGAAGGGAGGAAGGAATAAAAAAGAATAGGGGAGGGGAGGGGAGAACAGAAAGGAAGAAGGGGGAAAGAAGGAAGAAAATGGTAACTATGTGAGGTGATGGATATGTTAACACATTGTTGACTGGTCATGAAAACAATTGTATTTTCAAACCCAAACATTATTGACCAATGAGTTAACTCATGCTTGCATTTGCATTAGATTTTGCTATAAAATTGCTGGTCAACAATATGTTAATTGCATGATTGTGGTGATCATTTCACAATGTATACATATATCAAAACATCACCCTGGCTGGGTGGATAGATTGGTTAGAGCATTGTCCTGTACACAGAAAGTCTGCAGGTTCAATTTTGGTCAGGAGTGCATATGGGAGGCAACCAATTGATGTTTCTCTTTCACATTGAATCTTTCTCCTCCCCCCTTTCTCTCCATCCCTACTTCCCTTCCTCTCTCTCTCTCTCAAGTCAATAAACATATCCTCAGGTGAGGATTACATTTTTTAAAAGCTTGCTGTACAGCTTAAGCATATATAATTTTTGTTTGTCAATTTTATCCCAATTAAAGTGAAAAGAAAAGAACTGTCAGCCAGTACTGAAGAAACAGAACAGACAAGATTACCAAGTACAAGATTCTGAGGCCACTTTGTACTAGAAGTAAGCAGCCTTGTATATCTGGAGGGCCCTGAGGAGAGCACCTTATTTGTATTCATAATGATGGATATGGGTCATCAAATAAACATTAAATATTCATTGATTGCACTCTGCTTAATAAAGGGATGTGAATATACATTTTTTTACTCAAAATGGTTATATACCATAGAACAGAATTATGGTACTTAAGAGAGAAACTTAGCCATATAAGAAAAATATCATTGTTAATATTTTAATATCAGATAATTATTCAACTTTATATTTAGTTGGGATGTATTATCAGTATTGTTGGTCTTCCAATGATGGTCGTTTGGGACAATTTTGTTGCATTTTCATGTACTTCTGGACCTAACAAATTGTTAGTGATGTGAAAACACACAAGAAAGTGCGTGAGAAGAAACCCTGAAGTGAATATTCTGGCAATTTGAAAAATCTCACCCTGTTTGTTAAAGTTTTTTTTTTTTTTAAACATTGATATCCACTCAAATGTTTTCCATTCTTCCTGTGGTGGTGAGATGTAGTTCTTAATCCTCATAGGTGGCCAATGAAACAGTTTTTCAGGCAATGTTCTAAAAAGTGGAATCCAGAATATTTGGTTTGCTAACCCTTTAAAGAAAATTTCAAAGCTTTGAAACAATCCAAATTTAATATATAGAGGTGATTATTCAAAATATCTGAATATCTATGTTAGAATTTCTTTTATGTACTGAGATATGCATTACCATGTGGAACTAGTAATAAACATTAGGTAGGAAAAATTCCAACACCAATTTTGTAAAGGAGAGAGTTGGCCTGTTGTACCCAGTAGTGGCCACTATAGTGAACTGAGGATGCAAACGTTATCTACGTAGATCAAATTTGATTTTTCTGTAAAACATCATGTGAGTCAAAGTGGATATGCCTTTAGGCATTGAGATCACCTTTCCAGGTAAAGGTTCTAGCCTCAGAGAGAAAAGGGCAATGGAGCAATTCAAGTAAATTCAAGGAGATGATATGTAGACTTCCCCCCAGTGGGTCAGGGGAATCCCATCTCCAAAAGGCAGAGGCAAGAGGCTCCCTCCCCACTCCCAGGCTTCCTTGTAGAGAGTACTTCTAGTTTGTAGGCAAACTTTCTAATGAGCTACCTTAGAGTTTGCAGCCCAAGGTTTGTATGCAACACAGTTTTGTGCCTGCCTCCTCTCAAATATGGTATTTATTCCAAGACTAATACCTTCTTAGAAATAACTTCAAATTATAATTATCTGATAGAATGAGTTGATTACATGATAATGACTAGTGGCCCTTTCAGGCAGAAAATTTGTGACTCTTGCGCAACAGAAAGTCAAGAGAATCTGGAGTCAGAAGTTTTGAGTTCCATGGCTTCCAGACTTCATTTCAGCCTAATTGTTTTACCTCTTGCTACTCAGTTTCTGTAATTGTGAGATGTCCTACATATTCCATACAACTCAAATGAAGTTCAAATATGAATTACATGAAGTAGTCAAAAATGTAACATTTTTAGTGAAAACTATTAGGTAAAGATTTGATTGGGGGAAGGAGGAAGCAGGGAAATAGCTGCTATTTCATAAAAGACAGATGCTAATAATTTATACGTTTTGCTTCTAAAGGTTATTTCACTATTGATATGACATCATATTTAGTGCTTTATATTGGAACATTTCAAGGCACTTTCATTTTTTTTAAAAAGATTTTATTTTCAAAGTTTAAAAATTTTTCTTTTATAAAAGATTTTATTTTTTAAAAAAGATTTATTATTTTTAGAGATAAGGGAAGGGAGAGAAGCAGAGAGGGAGACGACTATCAGTGTATGGTTGCCTTTCACCTGCCTCCAGCTATGGACTGGCTGGAGACCCAGCTTGCAACCTGGTTATGTGCTCTGGCTGGGAATCGAACCAGCAAACTTTGGGTTCCCAAGTCGGTACCTTATCCACTGTGCTACTTATTTATTTTTAGAGAGAGGGGAAGGAAGGGAGAGCAAGAGGAAGAGAAACATCAATGTATGGCTGCCTTTCGCATGTCCCCAAATGGGGACATGGTATGCAACCCAGGCATGTACCCTGTCTGGGAATCAAACCAGTGACCCTTTGGTTTGCAGGCTGGTGCTCAATTCACTGAGCTACACCAGTCAGGGTTATTTGTTTTCAGAGAGGAGGAGGGAGAGAGAAAGAGAGGGAGAGGAACATCGATTGGTTGACTCTGGCACAGCCCCCAACTGGGAACCTAGCTACAGCCCAGGCATGAGTCCTGACCAGAATTCAACCAGTGATCCCTTGGTTTGCAGGCTGGTACCAAACCCACTGGGCCACACCAGCCAGGGAAAGACACCTTCATTTTAGTATCTTCAAGATATCACGTAGCCCCAACTAGTGTGGCTCAGTTGGTTGGGTGTCATCTTGCAAACCAAAAGGTCACAGGCTCAATTCCTGGTCAGTGCACATGCCTGGGTTCAGGTTAGGTCTACAAGTTGGGGTATGTACAGAAGACAACCAGTTTATGTTTCTCTCTCACATTGATATTTCTCTCCCTCTTTCTCCCTCCCATCCCCTCTCTCCAAAAAAAATAAAAAAAATTTAAAAGATATCATGTAATCAAGCACTTGATAAAGCTCTCAGGCTTAGTGACTGACTACTAGCCCATGGAGAAGAGAACCAGTTAGGGGAGCCTTTGGCTGAGGCAATTCCCCTTTGGCAGGAGGCCACACACAGTACTATCAAATTAGCTCATATGTAAATGCAAAACAGAATTCTGGCAGACTCTATTTTGTCTATCTCAGTTATAAAGCCCCCAGTAATCATCAACATTTAGGTTCACTGGTATGATCAGAGTAAAAATACAATATGTTAATTAGAAGCATGGCCAATAAATAAATGAATTTAAATCCTAAAGATTAAAAAGGGGACCACTGTAGTCAAAAGAACAATGTCTGTGTCTCTGAGAAATCGTTATAGACATTTGGGGTTTCATAGCTGAAAAGTTAGGTAAAAAGATTTCAGGACAGGAAGGATTTTACCCCTATTGAAGGTGAGGCTTACTTTGCTACAAATTGAAATGTGAGACCATGAGACTACAAGATTTCATGGTCTGTTGAGTCAAATAATATTAGAAGTTATTTTCTTCACATTGATCATTTTTTAAAGAAGATGTTTATTACAAAACAAGGGAAAATATGAGCTGTAGTATACCAATTAAAATTTGAAAGAGCTAAGTGGGATTTTCTTTAATTTCTATTTAGTAATGACATCTATCTGAGCAACTTGGAAGAAAAATTAATCTTTTAGGGAGACTTGTTCCTTGATATTCTGAATTTAAAAATTCATTGTTATAATAAAAAGTGGATATGAAACATTACTGTTTGTGCAAAATAAAACAGTAGCTAAGTTGACATGTAAGACCTGGCCGGTGTGGCTCAGTTGGCTGGAACATCAACCTGTAAATTGAAAGACTGGGGGTTTGATTCTCAGTCAGGGCATAAATGGGCCACAACCAACTGAGGCTTCCCACATCAATGTTTCCCTCTTTCTTTCTAAAATCAGTAATCATTAAAAAAAAAACACACACACACAGTTGACATGTAAGAAAATTAGTCATTCAATAAAGTGGTAAAAAAATAATTCTTCAGGATATTTACATCAAGTACACTTATACTTACTGGAGGTGGTAAGGGAAGAAAACAAGTATCAACTGTTGAATCACTGAGTGCATTGTCTGATTCTTGTCTGTGCACACTCATATAAAATTATTTAATTACTCATTATAAATACCAGGACTCTCATGAAAACTTTTAGAGTACTTACTTTGCCTCAGGGACTACAGACAAACTTCTTAAATAAAGACCTCCTTAAAACTTTGCAATAAGGACCTTCTTAAAATTTAGGAATAGTACTTCGGATTTTATACACTGATATATGCTATGGCTTAAAACAAAGGTCCTTTAAAAAATAAAAAACATAGGAATTAAACTGTCCCATTACTACAAAATATTGAAAAATGGTGCAGGACACACTACTTCCAGCGTAAATTATGACTAGAAAAAGATCATCTGGAAGAGATCCAATGTGGTGGTGAAGTAGGTGGACATTGCACTCATCTTCTCCCAGGACCAAAACAAAATTAGACTAAATTATAGATCAACCTGAATAACCAACTGAAGACTAGCTGAACAGAAGTCTTATTATTAAGGATTTATAAATTGTCCTATGTTAAAGGTTATTTAGGGAGCACTATTTATTCCCTTTTATATTAGTAAAATTCTGGAACTTATTTAAATATTCATCAATAGAGAAATAGTTAAAAGATGTCATAGTATAGATGTCTCAATTGTCTGGGTGATTTTCAAAGTATATTATAATGTGAAAAGGGAAAGGTACCAAAACCAAGGGAAGGATGCGTGCGCATGCCTCCCTTTGCATATGTGTGTGTGTGTGTGTGTTTTTAAAGATTATATTTATTATTTTTAGAGAGGGAAAGGGAGGGAGGCAGAGAGGGAGAGAAACATCAATGTATGGCTGCCTTTCACCTGCCTCCAGCAACGGACCTGGCTGGAGACCTGGCTTGCAACCTGGTTATGTGCCCTGGCTGGGAATCGAACCAGCAAACTTTGGGCTCGCAGACTG
>PVIW01015548.1:0-19424 GCA_004026585.1 Noctilio leporinus | reverse complement strand
GTAAGTTGGTGGTTTAGTTTTATCTTTTTGCATGTTGCTGTCCAGTTCTCCCAACACCATTTGTTGAAGAGACTGTTTTTACTCCATTGGATGTTCCTTCCCCCTTTGTCAAATATGAGTTGACCATAGAGTCCTGGGTTAATTTCTGGGCTCTCTATTCTGTTCCATTGATCTATATGTCTATTCTTATGCCAGTACTGTTTTTTGTTTTTAATAGTGTAATGTATTTTAATAGCAAACTTACAGGAACAGCAGAGAAGACAGACAATATTAAAAACATGTACTTGAAGCCCTGATTGGTGTGGCACAGTTGGTTGGAAAAGGTTGCCAGTTTGAATCCTGGGTTGCAGGTTGGGTACCAATTGAGGTGCACAGGAGAGGCAAGTGAATGTTTCTCTCTCTCTCTTTCTCCCTAAATAAATAAATAAAACCTTTTAAAAAATACACTTGCAAGGAGCATGCAAGAGAGCACAGGTGCCCGCAGTATAAAAGCAGAGCTGCATCCACCACCAGTGGAGAGGGCAGCTCACAACCCATGGGCCTCCCATGCAGCATTGGCCTACACCCCTGAGGAACCCGCCAAGCAAAATCTCCAGGAGAGACCGCTGCGCCCACAACAGCGGGCCTCCAGCGCTTGGAGCACCAAGAGCCAGCGCCAGCAGCAGCGCACCTTCACCTTTGGAGCCCGCTGCCCACTCTCCACAAAACCAGCCAGAGAGGAGAAGCAAGAGAGAGAAGAGGCAGCTGCGGGCACTAGCAGCAAGCTCCACCCCCGGAGGCGGAACCCACCTGGGAGACTCTACAGCCAGCTTTGACTTACCACCACCCTCAGAGCCTGGAACCAGCAGCCCAGAGCCCATTTTGAAGAACCAGCCATGAAGAGAGTGGCCACCACACCCATCTGCCCCCTTCTGCGGGACCAGTGGAATCAGGCTGCTGAAGCCTCAGCCCTACCCCAGGAGTGGCATTCGGATCCAGCCCTGACTGTGAGAGACAGACCCCAAATTGGATCTCTGGTAACCTCAAGCACCCGAGTTACACCGAGAGCTACATGAATTAAAACCCCCTAACATATCCTTTTAAAAGAGCCATCTCTATTTCTCACATTTAATGCATTTTAAGTAAATAGTGTTTATATTAGAGTGTATCTCAAATTCCATAGTTTACTCCTCCCTTCTCTTAATTCATTTAACCACCTGAATTCCTCTTCTTACTTCTGTTTTAAAAGTCTACTTTCTCGCCTGCTACAACTCATTCCCATTCCTCACTCCAAGTATTCCTCCCCTCTCCAGCCTCTTAAAATCTTTGTGTGTGTGCTATAGGGCGCTACACATTCTTTTCTCTGCTCAGAAAATACACTTGTCCTCTCCCCACTTTGACCAATCAGTGCTCACTGAGGATAGACAGGGAGGTAGTGCAGCATCTTTACAAACTTAGTTATAAATAGAAAGGAAGTTACAAACCACCCCCCTTTCCTCCAAGCATCTCCCAATCTCTTTTTTATCTCATGCTCCCATCTCACCTATAGGAAATATAGATCATAAGTTGCTGATAGTGCAGTGGTGAAACTTACTCACCAGATGGATTTATATTTTTTGTAATGTTTTTTCCATTTTCACTTTATTATCTAAGTCAACTTCCTTATGTATGTAGGGTTTTAAAAAAATGTATGTAGGTTTGTTCTCTCACACTATCTATATATAGGTATATATGTGCAAGTATAAATATATATAACTTCTGATTAGGCTTAATAATTTTCACTCGCACTTTCTCGCTACACTCCAATTCTCCCCCCAACTTTTGCTTTTCCTCTCACATCCCCCTACCACGTCTCATCAGTATCTTTTCTACTCCTTTGCACCTCTCAAAAACTATCCATATTTTAGTCAAATCAGTTGTCTTTCCGCTCTTATAATAGCTTTATTATATGTACATCCTTATAAAGATGGGCTCATTGCAGCTGAGGGTATGACTAAGGGTGGGGGTGATCTTTGAGGGTATAGATATTAAGCTAGGCTTAATATCAAAAGTGTGATTAGGGGTGTAAGATATCTTTGAAGGTGTCGTTATTTTGCCCAGACTGGTGATTCTGTTTTAGAAGCAGCTCGATAACAGTATATGACATGTGACAGAAGGAGTGTCTCTCAATCAGCCAGCTGAAGTGAAAAACCAAGTTGAGAAAATCTAGGAGACTGCACCATTGAACCCCATAAATCTCCTACCACAAACGGGCACTCCATGAAGTCATAGCAGATTAATACAAGAAACAAAAATAAGCAATAGCAGACACCCAAAATGGGGAGACACAGAAACAGTCCACCACCGAAAGGAAAGGAGGAATCCCTAGAAAGACTGCTAAATGAAATACAAAAAGCAAACTATCAGACATGGAATTCAAAGAAATGGTTATAAGAAAGCTCAGTGAGCTCAGCAAGCTCAAAGAAAACTACAGAGCAGGGCAACTACAAGGAACTTATTGAAAATTATACAACATTAAAAAGGACATAGAAACCATCAGTAAGAACCAGGAGAACATGAAGAACACAATCTCAGAACTGAAGAACACAACAGAAAGAATCCAAAGCAGTTTGGGAGGAAGCAGAGGACTGGATCAGTGAATTGGAGGACAACATGGAAAAAAATAACCAGATAGTGCAACTAAATGGAAAAAAAACTAAAAAAATAAAGAGGTTTTAAGAGAGCTGCAGGACAACATGAAACGCAATAATATCTGTATCAGAGGGATACCAGAAGCAAAACAGAAACAAGGGATAGGAAACCTGTTTGAAAAAGTAGTGACAGAAACCCTCCCTAACTTGATAAGGGAAAATGTCCCTCAAGTTCAGGAAGCACAAAGGGTCGCAATGAAGATGAACCGAAACAGGCCCACCCTAAAACACATCATAATTAAAATGGCAAATTTCAAAGACAATGAGAGAATCTTAAAAGCATCAAGAGAGAAATAGCTAATAACATATAAGGGAGCTCCAACAGAAACAATTGTCCCAACAGAAACAGTGCAAGCCAGAAGGGAATGGCAAAAAAAATAAATAAATAAAAGTCCAAGTAAGAAAAACAAAGACCTCCAACAGAGAATACTCTATCCAGCAAGGCCCTCATTCAAAATGGAAGGTGAAATCAGAAGTTCTCCAGACAAAAGAGGGCTAAAAGAATACACCCCCACCAAACTATCATTGCAAGAGATGCTAAAGGGCCTGCTTTAAAAAGATGAAGAAACAGAGAGTGACAGAGAGGTATACAGGAACAAAGGGGAAAGGTGTCAATGAAGAAGTACCTGTCAATAATAACCTTATTGGTTATTATTGGTTAAAACATAAATGGATTAAATGCACCAATAAAAAATACATAGGGTAGCTGAATGGATGAGAAAGCATGACCCACATATATGTTGTCTATAAGAAACCCACCTCAGAATAAAAGATTGACACAGACTGAAAGCGAAGAGATGGAGAAATATATTTCAAGCAAATGAACATGAAAAAAAGGCTGGGGTAGCAATACTTATATCAGACAAAAGAGATTTTACAATGAAGGCCATAAAGAGAGACAAAGAAGGACATTTCATAATACTTAAGGGAACAATCCATCAAAAAGCATCACCCAGCCCCGGCTGGTGGCACAGTGGATAAGGTGCTGGCCTGCAAACCCAAAGGTCACTGGTTTGACTCCCAGCCAAAGTACATCACCAGGTTGCAAGCTAGGTCTCCAGCCAGGTCCATAGCTGGAGGAAGGTGAAAGGTAACCATATGTTGATGTCTCTCTCCCTCTCTCCTCTCTCCCTTCTTCTCTCTCTAATAATAATAAATAAAATCTTTTTTAAAAAAAGAAGAAGAAGAAGAACCTTTGTAAACATATATGCACATAACATAGGAGCCCCCAAATATATAAGGAAAATCTTGGAGAACTTCAAGAGGGATACAGACAACAACACACTAATAGTAGGGGGTTTTAATACCCCATTATCAACAATGGGCAGATCTTGCAAGCAAAAAAACACCAAAGATATTGTAGCATTGAACAATACTCTAGATGAAATGGACTTAACTGACATACACAGAATTTTTCACCCCAAAGAAACGAAATACACATTCTTCTCTAATGCACATGGAATATTCTTGAAGATAGACCACATGGTAGAAATCAAAACAAGCCTCCACAAAAATTTTTTTTAAATTTTATTTATTATTTCCAGAGAGAGGGGAAGGGAGAGAGGCAAAAAGGAGAGAGACATCAATGTATGGTTGCCTTTCATCTGCCTCCAGCTAAGTACCTGGCTGGAGACTTGGCTTGCAACCTGGTTATGTGTCCTGGCTGGGGAATCAAACCAGCAATCTTTGGGTTCACAGGCTGGCACTTTATCCACTGTGCCACCAGCCAGGGCTACAAATTTTTTAAAATTGGAATTATACCAAGCCTCTTCTCAGAGCACAATGGCTTGAAACTAGAAACCAACCTCAAGGGAAAAACCCCAAAACATTCTAATTCATGGAGACTGAATAACATGCTATTAAGTAATGAATGGGTCAACAATCAAATTTAAAAAAAAATCAATAAGTTTCTGGAAACAAACAAAAGAGAATATACAACATCCCAAAACCTATGGGACACTGTGAAGGCAGTCCTCAGAGGGAAATTCATAACAATATAGGCCTACCTAAAAAGGTTAGAAGAAACTAATATAAACAACCTAACCATAAAACTATAAGAACTGGAAAAGCATCAACAAATGAAGCCCAGAGCAAGTAGAAGGAAGGAAATTATCCAGATCAGAGAAGAACTAAATGACATAAGACAAAAACTACAATTCTAAGGATCAATACATCCAGAAGCTGGTTCTTTGAAAAGATAAATAAAATTGACAAGCCTTTAACTAGACTCAAGAAAAAAAAAAGAGAACCCAAATAAACAAAAGCAGAAACAACAGAGAAGAAGTCACAACTAATACCACAGAAATACAAAGGATTGTAAGAAATTACTACATACAACTATGTGATAAGAAATTTGGCAATCCGGGTGAAATGGATGAATTTCTGGAAATGTGTCACCTACCAAAACTCAAACAAGAAGAATCAGAAAGTTTGAATAGACCAATAACAACTAGTGAATTGAAGACGTAATAAAAAAAAGCTCCCAGCACACAACAGCCCTGGACCAGATGGCTACACAGGTGAATCTCACCAAACATTTAGGGAATAACTAACTCCTATTCTTCTCAACCTATTCCAAAATATCTAAGAAGAGGGAAGACTCCCAAACTCTTTTTATGAGGCCAGTATTATTCTAATCCCCAAACCAGGTCAAGACACAACTAAGAAAGAAAACTATAGGCCAATATCTCTGATGAACATAGATGCTAAGGTTCTCAACAAAATATTGGCCAACCAGATCCAGCAATACATTAAAAAGATCATACACCATGACCAAGTAGGATTCATCCCAGGGATGCACTGATGGTACAATATTTGTGAATCAATAAATGCAATATACCACATAAACAAACTGAAAGATAAAAAACATACGATCATATCAATAGATGCCAAAAAAATATTTGGTAAAGTACAACACCCTTTTATGATTAAAATGCTCAGCAAGATGGGAATAGAGGAAACATACCTCAACATAATAAAGGCCATATACAAGAAACCTGCAGCTAACATCATACTCAATGGGCAAAAACTGAAAGCCTTGCCCTTAAGATCAGGAACAAGGCAAGGGTGTCCACTCTCTCCATTTCTATTCAACATAGTCTTGGAAGTTCTAGCCACAAAGATCAGAGAAGAAAAAGGAATCAGCCCTGGCTGGTAGCACAGCAGATAAGGTGCCGGCCTGCGAACCCAAAGGTCGCAGGTTCGATTCCCCAGTCAGGGCACATAACCAGGTTGCAAACCAGGTCTCCAGTCAGGTCTGTGGCTGGAGGCAGGTGAAATGCAACCATACATTGATGTCTCTCTCCCTCTCTGCCTCTCTCCCTTCCCCTCTTTCTAAAAATAATGGAATAAAATATTAAAAAAAAAGAAAAAGAAAAAGGAATCAAAGGCACCCAAATTGGAAAGGAGGAAGTAAAATTGTCATTATTTGCAGATGACATGATACTGCACATAGAAAACCCTATAGACTCCACAAAAAAACTACTCAACCTAATAAGTAAATTTGGCAAAATAGCTGGATACAAAGTCAATATCCAGAAATCAAAGGCATTTTTATATACCAACAATAAAACATCAGAGAAAGAAACTAGAAAAATAAATCCCATTTACTATCGCAACAAAAATAAATAAATAAATAAAGTACCTAGGAACAAATTTTACCAAGGAGATGAAAGACCTGTACTTGGAAAACTACAGAACACTGAAGAAAGAAATTAAGGAAGATACAAATAAATAGAAGCATATACCATGTTCATGGATAGGAAGAATTAACATCATAAAAATGTCCATACTACCCAAAGCCTATCTATAGATTGCTATTAAAATACCAACATCATATTTCACAGACTTAGAACAAATACTTAAAAAATTTATACGGAGTCAAAAATGACCCTGAATAGCTACAGCAATCTTGAGAAAGAAGAACGAAGTAGGAAAAATCATAGTACCGGATATCAAACTATATTACAACACCATAGAATCAAAACAGTCTGGTACTGGCACAAGAACAGACAAATAGATCCATGGAACTAAACAGAGAGCCCAGAAATAAACCCAGGAGTTTACGGGCAACTAATATTTGACAAAGTGGGAAGGAACGTAAAATGGAGTGCAAATAGCCTCTTCAACAAGTGTTGTTGGGAGAACTGGACAGGAGCATGCAAAAAATAAAAAAATAAATGAAACTATACCACCAATTTATACCATACACCAGAATAAACTCAAGATGGATAAAAGACTTAAGCATAAGCAGTGCCACCATAAGAATCCTAAAAGAAAACATAGGCAAAAATATTGCAGATATCCCACACAGCAATATTTTCATGGATAGCTCTCCCAGGGCAAGGGAAATAAAGGAACAAATAAACAAATGGGACTACATGAAACTGAAAAGTTTCTGCTCAGCTAAAGAAATCATCAACAAAATGAGAAGGGAACCAACCACATGGGAAAGTGTCATATTTGCCAATGACACTTCAGACAAGGGTCTGATCTCCAAAATATATAAAGAACTAATAGGGCTTAACACCAGGGAGACAGCCCAATTAAAAAATAGGCAAAGGACTTGAACAGACATTTCTCCAAGGAAGACATACAAAGGGCCCATAGGTATATGAAAGAATATTTAACATCACTAGCTATCAGGAAGATGCAAATTAAAACTACAAAGAGATACCACCCCACACCTGTCAGAATGGCCATCATCAACAAATCAACAAACAACAAGTGCTGGCAAGGATGTGGAGAAAGGGAACTCTGGGTGCACTGCTAGTGGGAATGCAGACTGGTGCAGCCATTGCGGATGACAGTATGGAATTTCCTAAAAAAAACTAAGAATAGAGGGAGGGCCAGAGAGTTTTGGCAGAAAGAGGAAGGAGTGATGGGTTGTTCCAAATCACATTGGCGCATGCGAGAGTTAGGGCTTCTCTGGGTCCAGGAGGAGGCTCCTGAGTCCTAGCCAAGGGCCCTGAGCGGGAAGGGCTTTGTTTGTGGCCTTCCACATGTGGGTAGTTTGGAACTCTGTCCAACTCTGAGATTCAGTGGAGGTCACCGTTGTCAGTTCATCGTCCTGCGTGCCAGGTTCGGAGCAGAGTGGCAGTGGGTGGTGGGGGCGTACTAGAAATCAATTGGCTTTCTACCCCTCGGGATCTTACAGTCCAGAATTAGAACTCTCGCTATTTTATTATAATGATGATGATGATGATGATGATGATGATAATGAAAAATTTCCAAGGAGGAAATAGCAAAGAAGCAGAACTTAAATTGGAGAGAATAAATGGGCTTCCGAGTGGAGAGAACTGCTTGAGCCAGGAAGTGGTTTGCATATTTGTTTAAGAGGAAGTTTTAGGAGCTAAGCCATGAAAGGGGGCAGCAGGGGCAGGGGGGTGCTTTGAGTATGAGGCAGAGGTCTGTTGATACCTCAGGGGTCTGTTGGGAGCTGTTGGGGTAGGGAAATAGGATTGAAGCTGATCTTTATGAAGAAAGACTTTCACTCCTGTGTAATAGCAGTTTTGTGAAGCAAGAAGTGGAAAGCCCCATTAAGATGCCATTTCAAGAACTAAAATTAATTTTAAAAAAGATAGACGGTTGGGGGGAATGAGTGGGTGGGTAGGGGGACAGAGGGGAGCAAAAAAGGGGATGGCTGTAGTACAACGACAATAAAATTTTTAAAAAAGAAAAAGAAAAAGAAAGTTTGACATATGCCACTGCCTGAAAAAATAAAAATAAAAAAGATAGACGGGAGGTGTTAAAAGGATAAATAGGACATTAGGAATTGAGCATGTAAAGGAGAGGATATTTGAAGGTCATTACTTAAGGTAACAAGGCATGGTGGTTACTGATAGGTCAATGGAAGAGAATGGCTTCGTCCCTGCTAAATGGCCAGTGAGCCCCTTTCTGTCTCAGCTGGTCCCAGGTACCACAGAAATCCTGTTCACTCACTATCCTGTTGTGAACCCAGTTACATTGTTCTCAGGATTAAGAAAGCATAGTCCTCTGGCAGGAAGCTAAAGTGTGAACAGGATAATGAAGGGCAAAATGGGACAAGGTGCCTGGTGTCTCAGGCCCTGCATTCCAACACTATGGCTACCTCACAGACGATATTGAATAACACACACACACCCACAAATACCCCCTAAGAATAGAACTACCTTATGATCCAGTGATTCCACTGCTAGGATTATACCTGAGAATCCTGAAACACCAATTTAGAAGAAGCTGTGTACCCCTATGTTCATAGCAGCGCTATTTACAATAGCCAAGTACTGGAAACAACCTAAGTGCACTTCAGTGGATGAATGGATCCAAAAATCATGGTACATTTACACAAAAGAGTTCTATGCAGCAGAAAGAAAACAGGAACTTCTACTGTTTGCAATAGCATGGAGGGAACTGGATCATGCTTAGTGAAATAAGCCAGGCAGCAAAAGTTAAATATCATATGTTCTCACTTAATACAGGAGACTAATAAACAAAACATACAAGTGAGCAGAAAGAAACAAGAGACACACACACACACAAAAAGAGCAGAATGATGGTGACTAGGGGGGAGGGGGAAAAGGGGGAAAGTGGGGGAAGGGATCAGATGATGAGCTATTGAGGAGGACCCATGCACATGGACAATAAGCTGGGGATTGACTGAGGGAGGGTGGGTCAGGGTAGTGCAAAGGGGGAAAAATGAAACAATTGTAATAGAACAGTAATAAATAAAATTAACTTAAAAAAATATATATACTTGCATATGGAACTCAGAAAAGTATGGTGAATGGATGGAATCTTCTGTATGATAAAATTGCTACAAATACCATTTAATTGTCATCCATAAGAAATTTACTTGTTTTATTTATTTTATAATCCTCACTGAGGATATGTTTTTTATTGAGTTTAGAGAAAGAGAAAGGAAAAGAGATAGAGAGAAACATGGAAATGGGAGAGAAACATCAATCAGTTGCATCACCTATATGTCCCAACCAGGGTTGAACCCTCAACCTAGATATGTTCCCTAACCAAGAATTGAACCTGCAACCTTCTTGCATGGGACGATGCTCCAACCAATTGAATGATCTAGCCAGTGCAGAAATTTACTTGTTTTAAAAAAATCCAAATGAGACCCTGGCCAGATAGCTAAGTTGGTTAGGATATCATTCTGATACACCAAGATTGTGGATTCGATCCCCAGCCAGGACATATATAGGAATCAAGTAATGAATGCATAAGTGGAACAAAGTGATGTTTCTCTCTCCCTTTCTCTCTCCCTCTAAAATTAATAAATATCACTGGCTGGTGTGGCTCAGTTGATTGGGTTTCCTCCTGCAAAGTGATCAGGGCATATGCCTGGGTTGTGGGTTTAATACCCACCTGGGGTTCTTACAAGAGACAAATGATTGGTATTTCACTTCCTCTCTTTCTCCCTCCCTTTCCCTCAATCTAAAAATAAAATTAAGATTTTATTTTTTTATTTTATTTTAAAAATAAAATAATCAGATTTTGTTAAGATTTTATTTACTTATTTTTAGAAAGGGGGAAAGGAGGGAGGAGAGAGGGAGAGAAAGAGCAATAGGTTGCTTCTTTCACACCAACTGGGGACCTGGCCCACAACCTAGGCATATGCCCTGAGTGGAAATCGAACTAGCAACTTTTTGGTCCGCAGGCTGGTGCAGAGTCCACTGAGACACACCAGCCAGGGCATAAATAATTAAAAAAAAAAAAAAAAAAAATCCAAGTGTTTGTATTGTCCAGAAAAATTTAACAACTTATTTATAATTATACAAAGTTGAACTGCTGAAACTCATGCACTGAAACATCTTGGCCTGCATTAATTCTTTATGTCCTCCATTATTAATATTTTAAAAATTCATAACAAATGAAAATGAAAAAACTGCCTGGTTTCTGTTCGCTGTTTTCCACTTGCAATCATATATTGAGGTATCTTTTGATACCATGGGGGAAAAAAAGTACCTAACATTCAGAACTACCAATAACAGAAATAATTGAAATTTTTTCAAAAGAATGAAATGTTCCTAATCATAGTGGATTCATAACCACATTCTCCATTTATATGGTGACCTACCTGGATGCCATTTGGTGTAACTATTACACAATTGAAATGACACAGTTTGGTGTCTTCACAAAGGTCAGTCAGTTGCCTCCTGCGAAATACCAATACAACAGCTGCACTTGGGAAGCACTGGTCTGTTTTAAGTTCTGAGTAATTTCTCACACCAGCTGCTGGGAGGAATGTTTGCAAAACAGAAGTTCAGTGGACTTCTGTTAATGTCTAATTTCATGGGGTGCCACAGTAGGAGGCCTGAAACCACAAGATTTCTTTGCCCATCAGTAGGGGGTACACTCTTTCCAGCAGATTGCTTCCTGAGTGCTTTACCAATGGTGGATTTGCAGCAGTCTGCTTTGTAGGAGCTATGGTGCAGAGGCCTCTTCACTTTCCCTCTTCTGCTGGAGCTCTACAAACTAGAGATGGTAGTGCAGCAATGACTGTGAACACCCTATTTTTTTTCTATTTTTACAGTATTTTCTATTTTTAGCTTTTCGGTATTTCTTTGTTACACTATGTTATAGTTTGTTTTCTGTTTAATTCAATTATCCCTATAATAAGGTAAATTCTTTAAAGTCCTCTAGTTACCACCCTCATGTTAATATCATCCATAATTTTCCTTCTGGATTGTTATTGTATTAGTCAGCATTCTCCAAAAAAAGTAAATAAATAAATAGAAGCAAAGGGTATGTGTGTGTGTGTGCGCGTGTGTGTGTGATTTTATAATACGAAATTGGCTCATATGGTTGGTAAGTCCAAAACCCGCAGGGTTAGCTGGCGGGCTGGAGACCCAGGAGAGTCAATGGACCTAGGAGTCCCAGAACCACAACAGGCGCCCCAGCCCAGGGTTCCAGTGCCAGGAAAATAAGTCCCCATAACTTCTGGCTACAAAAACAAGTGGGGATGGAGTCACTGGAAAAAAACTATTGAAGTCCCAAGTAGTTTCCTTTGAAGAACCCAAATGCAAATTTATTCAGACTCACTTCCTCTAGCTCCAGCACTGGGGTAGCATGCCCATGGGTCATGAGTGAAAGTTCTTGGCTACTCCATTTTCTATACTGTATTTTACACTCCCATGGCTATTCTGTAACTACCTAGAACTCCTCTAACTTCACCCATACTCCACAACCCCCTCCCATCTGGCAACCATCAAAATGCTCTCTGTATCTATGATTCTGTCTCTGTTCTTGTTTGCTTAGTCTATTTCTAGGTTCAATTGTTGGTAGATAGGTATTTATTGCCATTTTATTTTATTTTTAAAAGATTTTATTTATTTATTTTTAGGGAGAGGGGAAGGGAAGGAGAAGGAGAGAGAAAGAAACATCAATGTGTGGTTGCTTTCATGTGCTCTCCAACTGGGGACCGGGTCCACAACCAGGCATGTGCCCCGACTGGGAATCAAACCAGTGACCCTTTGGTTCATAGACTGGCACTCAATCTGCTGAGCCACACCAGCCAGGGCTATTGCCATTTTATTGCTCATAGTTTTGAGCAATAAAGTAGCTTCTTTTTCTTTCTTTTTTTAAAAGATTTTATTTATTATTTTTCAGAGAGAGGGGAAGGGAGAGAGGAAGAGAGGGAGAGAAACATCTATGTATGGTTGTCTTTCACCTGCCTCCAGCGATGGACCTGGCTGGAGACCTGGCTTGCAACCTAGTTAAGTTGCCCTGGCTGGGAATCAACCAGCGACCCTTGGGTTTGCAGGCTGGCGCCTTATCCACTATGCCACCAGCCAGGGCTTTATTTTCTTTTTCTTAAATAAGTCCCCTTAACATTTCACATAATAGTTTGGTGAAAATGAATTCCTTTAGTTTAGTTTTTTTCTTATCTGAGAAGTTCTTTATCTGCCCTTTGATTCTAAATGATATCTTTGTTGGGTAGAGCAATCTTGACTATAGGTCTCTGCTTTTGATGACTTTGAACAATTCTTGCCAAACCCTTCTAGGCTACAAAGTTTCTTTTGAGAAATCAGCTGAAGGTCTTATGGAAACTCCCCCATAGTTAATTAATTTCTTTTCTCTTGCTACTTTTAAGATTCTCTCTTTAGCTTTAACCTTTGGCATTTTAATTATGATGTGTCTTGAAGTGGACCTGTTTGCATCCATGTTGTTTGGGACTCTTTGTGCTTCCAGGACTTGCATGCTTATTTCCAAATTAGGTAAGTTTTCTTTCCCTATTTTTTCAAATAGATTTCCAGTTTCTTGCTCTTTCTCTTCTTCTGTCAACCCTATGTGTGAATGTTGGAAGACTTGAAGTTGTCCCAAAGGCTGTTTACACTATTGTTGTGGGTTTTTGATTATTTATTTATTTTTGTTCTAATTGGTTGTCTTTGTTTCCTTATATTCCATATCATTGATTTAATTCTCAGTTTCATGCACTCTACTGTTGTTTACCTGTAAATTGTTTTTTATTTCAAATGGTGAATCCTTCATTTTTGATGGGATATTTTTATGCTGTAGAGGTCCTCACAAAGTTCCTCGAGCATCCTTATAACCAGTATTTTGAACTCTGCATCTAATATATTGCTTATCTCCATTTTGTTGAGCTTTTTATATTTTAAGTTTTGATCTGTTCTTTCATTTGGCCATGTTGTTTTGTCTCCTCTCTTTGGAAGCCTCACTGTGTTTGTTTCTATGTATTAGTTAGAGCTGACATGACTCACTGTCTTGGTAGCATGGCCTAATGTAGTAGGTGTCCTGTAGGGTCCAGTGGCACAGCCTCCTCTCTCATCCAAGTTGAGTACTTGAGGTGCACACTTTGTGTGAGCTGAGTATACCCTCCTTTTGTAGTTGAGCCTTGGTTGCTGCTGGAAGGTCAATTAGAGGGATTTACCCAGACCAGTCAACTGCAAGGATTTGCTATGACCACTGACTACCAACCTCCATCTTTCATGACAGATTATCTGTGCAGGGACAGATATCTGTGCAAGGGTGCTAGTGCTTTGATATAGTCTGTAGCTGTCTGCTGGCTCTGCAGGCTCTGGGGTTTCCTGGGTGATGTAGGCTAAGGTCAGCTGCAACCTGTGTTCTTTCCAGGGCACCCTATCTGAGCTATAAAGCAATCCGAGATGGCTGTTATTGTGCTGGGCTTGGAGATTCCCAGGTGAGGCCAAGCTGTGAATCTAAGCTGGCTACTGCTACTGCTGGGTCTGGGGCCACTTAGCAAGATGTAGGGGGGCTAGGGGTCATTGTGGCTGGCTGTTACTTATTTGAGAAAATTAAGAAAGTTGTGAAACATGAGCCAATACCAGTCATTCATATGAAAAGGCCACTGTAGCCCTGGCTGGTGGCACAGTTGATAAAGCGCCAGCCTGCGAACCCAAAGGTCACTGGTTTGATTCCCCAGCCAGAGCACATAATGAGGTTGCAAGCCAGGTCTCCAGCCAGGTTCATAGCTGGAGGCAGGTGAAAGGCAACCATACATTGATGTCTCTCTCCCTCTCTGCCTCTCTCCCTTTCCCTCTCTCTAAGAATAATAAATAAAAATCTTTAAAACAAAAAAAGAAAAAGCCACTGTAAACAGCTGTAAGTTGGGTGGTATGGAGCCCCAGGGGGTCTCCAAGGTAAGACATCCAGATTGATGGAGTCTTAGCTACGGCACCCTCCTCCTGGCTCTGTGACTCTGTGGAGGGAGGGTTCAGAAAAGGGACAATGGCTTCCGCCCACCTTTCTGTCTGGAAGAAAGCTGTCCCCCATCTCTCATCTTAATCCTGGACACTTCAGTTTCTCCCTGTATGTCACTAGTATTTTTCAAGGAGCTACCCTGGTGCTGGAGCTCAGAGGGAGTGAGTGTAAGCTCATTCGTGGGTCCTTTAAGAGGAACTGCTTGGTCTCTAGATTTCCTCCACTGACTTAATCCTGCTGATTTTTACAGCTAGAAGCTATGGAGATTTATCTTTCTGGTACTGGAATCCTGGGCTGTGGGGCTTGGTGTGGGGCTGGGACTCTCATTCCCGAGTTACTCCTCTGAAATTTTTATCCACCACACATGAATGGGATGTGGCACCAGACTGTTCTACATCTCTGCCCCTTTTACCAGTCTGGATACATATGGTTTCTTTAATTCCATTGTTTTCAGATTTTCATTCAACTTGATTTCTGATGGTTCAGAGTGATCGTTGGTCTATATTTTAGTTGTAATTTTGATGTGATTGTGTGAGGAAGCAAGCTGTGTTTACCTATGCCACCATTTTTTTTTTTTTCAGATTTGATATTTTATTCTGATACATATCAGGATCTGACAATTGTCACAACAAAATTGTCCTCAAATCAGTATTTTTATGTAATTTATATAATCTGATTGTCATATTAATTCAAAATAAACACTGTTAACAGTTTCATTCAGGATTAATTAAGACATTAGTTAGCTCTTGATACTTTAAAGAAAATCTAAACGAAACTGTGATAAATTTGGACTCTGAATTCTTTATTTTAAAAAGTGCCCTGGCCGGTGGTTCAGGTAGTTGGAGCATTGTCCCATACACAGAAAGGTTGCAGGTTCCATTCCAGGTCAGGGCACATACCTAGATTAAGGGTTCAATCCCCAGTTGGGGTATGTGTGGGAGGCAACCAACTGATGTTTCTCTCTCTGTCTCTCTTCTCTCTCTCCCTTCCTCTCTCTAAAAGCACTAAAAAAATGTCCTCATTTGAGGATTAAAAAAAAAGGGCCTTCACTACAAAGATTAAGAACTGATACTATTTTAAGATACAGTCTGCCCTTATCATTTAGAATTAGGAAAAACCTGTCTCAAATGCTTTGTCAACGACAGGGCAGACTGACTCATGCTAATATGCTAATTACAATATATAACTAGCTGTCATAATATTAATAGTAATAACTACTTTTCTAAGTCACAAAAAACAAAAATGATGCATAAAGCACATTTTTAAATCAAAAGTTGTAACTGGAAATTAGATATAAATAACTAAGAGAAAGTTAAATTTGTAGTCCCCCTGATTTCCCTTATCTGGATGATGTCTAAGCACTCACTAATCGTTCTCCACTACCTAGAGGGTAAAGACACTACAAATCAAAATATATTGTGATAACTGAAAATGTTCCCATTTTATAAACTAAATGAAGTGGTATCAAAAGATTTAAAAACAAAAACACCATCAATCAAGTTTCCATGTCTCTTCTAATTGAGACATGTTGAAATACCAAAACTAGAAACCATATTGTCACTGAGAAAGTAAAAGTGAGTTTTAAATTCTTTAGTTTTTTGGAATTTCTTTTTAATAAGTTGAAAAATATATTTTAAATCTAAAACTTCAGCTAAAGCATTATATGCTATGAGTTAACATTTATGAATACTGAAAATTCAGGGAATAATAAACAAAGCAGAATTCATGGTTACCATATTTACACATACTCTTTGTTGTGTTTCAGTGCCACATGATCTGATTCAAAGTAATAAACATCAGGATCATCATCTTCCTCTTCTGTAATGTGCGGATTGGCACTCTCTTTGGCAGATGGCAAATTTCCAACATTGAGTTTTGCCTCTGAAGGTGGCTTAATTTGTCCTTCACTCCCATAATTTTCAGAGTCACAACATATCCCTTTTTCATTCTGAGAAATTTCATCAGGATTTGTGGGAGACTCACTTATCACTAACAGTTGCATTTGTTTCATTAGGCCTAAGATTATTCTCAAACTGTCCATTTTCTCTGCAAGGAGAACTGTTTTTAGTGGGACTATTTCTGGTAGGGGCCGCCCTTCGTGGTGAAGTTCTCAGAGTGTATCGATGTTCTAGAGGTTCTGATAAAGACACCGTTGAAGCTGAAACACAGTCTAGAAGAGAAGGTGCTTCCAGTTCTCGGGAAACTGGTATACTCTCAAATCTTGTGTCCAGGGCTTTGTTGGAGTTTTCATTACACTGTTCTTTGGAGGCACTGCTATCTCCCACCACATCTACTTCCTCCTCAGAATCCGTTAAAGATGACTGAGTTTCAGGAAAGTGGCCTGCAGCTAGCTCAGTCGTCAGCTGGTCAGCATGTTCCACAGGCAGGCAGGCAGTTACTATTTTCTGGTCCTCCAACTTGACGTGCACTTCTGAATTCGTGCAAGGCACGTTATGGTCTATATAACTGTCCTTCTTCCTGCCATCAAGGAATACTGATGTGTGGGTGTCGGAATCCCCATTTTCAGCTACCGATTTCTCCTGGAACACATAGGAAGCAGTGCTGTTTTGTTTAGTGTTCCCATCAGGCTGACAGTCATCACAGTTTATACCAGCTGAATCACTGTCATCAACACCATTGACAACCAAAAAGCTTGTGATTTCTTCAACTACCACAGAATTAAGTGGCCCTTCCTCACTGACATTCACCTTTTTAATTTCCCTTTTCTCACAATCATCCAGTATAAGACATCGACAAGCTCGTTTAGTCCCTTGAAAATCTGCATCATTGTCCACTACTGTACTCCTCTGTTCTACTGATTCCTTGTCTGATTTTATAGGTGAATCTTCTTCTGAACTGTTCGCTGTTTCAGATCTAAGACAACGCTTAATTCTTTTTAAAACTGGTGAGACAGGTTCTGTTTGCTTTTTCTCACAATTTTCTATAGCCTGCCTTTCTACATTATCTTTCTCCGAAGAAAGTCCTCTTTTCCAGGGCTTACCCACGATTCTCGAGTACTTTGCTGTTTTAAATCAGTACTTCTCCCACTATTATTTCCCTTCTGAATTTGCACAGGCTCTGGTCTCTTCTTTGGTGATCTTGATCGTACTTGAGAATGAGAAGGTATTTCTTCAGGGTGAGCAATGCTATGATTCCTTAAAGTTCTACCACAAAAAGATTCATCCAAGCCGTTTAACCCCACTGTTGATCTTGTAACACGAGTAGATCGGGAAGCAGCCATACTATGGCAAGTCCCTACAATACGGTCATCATGATCCACTCATTGGGAAACCTGTATAACCAAAGATCTATCATTGTGGAAATATTATCTCCTTTCCTTATATCCTGAAGTTGGAGCTATGATCTAGAATACAGCTTAAGCATCAGGGTTTCAGACTCTCAGCTTCAGCCATGGAGAATACTAGAACCTTCTAAATTCCTTTATTTAAAAAGTGTTTCGCCTAGTATTTGAATCCCAAGCGTCTGCATTTATCTGTCATCACTGTTAATGTCCATGTTACATTGAGACTTCAGGTATTAATTATTTATATGGTTGTACTAGCACAACTTGATATCTTGTACAAAGAGTTGCGGGTCCCAAGCCCCCGGAACCCAAGGCTCCGCCATCCAGCGCAACTGCTCTGCCAACAAGGTCCCCTATGCCACCATATTGACCAGAAGTCAATATCATTTTTTGTAGTTAGTCCCTTATTTCTGACCTCTCAGAAGCATCACAGCTATTCCCTTGATATGAAGGCTGCCTGTCAACTACCTGGTCAACTTGCATCTGCTGGCCTCCAAGGACTCCCTTCTTGGTGTCTATTTCCATGGCAGCAATGTGACTTTGGAGGATGTAGGCCACTTCTGCGAATTGACCAAGAAGAAGAAGAAGTAGGGTGCTGAACAACTCTAGAAAATGCAAAACCAACTTGGTGACCATGCCCTCTTCCATGACTTGCAGAAGCTGCCCCAAGATGAATGGGGTAAAACCCACCATGCTTGGGAGCTGCATGGCTCTGCAAAAGAACCTGAACCAGGCCCTTTTGGATCTTCATACTCTGAATTCTGCCCTCACAAACACCATCTTTGTGACATGCTGGAGAGCTACTACCTAGTTGAGGAGATAGTCATTACAAAATGGGCAACTAGGCTAGCTGGCCCCCAACCTGGGCTGGGTGACTGTATCCTCCAAAGTCTCACACTCAAGTACAACTAGGAGCCTTTAGACCCCACTGGCCTTTGAGGGGTCCCTTCTGCATCCTTCTGTGTCAGGGCTTCTGCCTGAGCCTCTCCCTGCAAGTGCTAAGCAGTTTTTTATTTAACCACCCTGTAACTCTCTCCTTAAGCCATAGATCAAATAGGAAAAAATAAAGCTATTTGCAGATAAAATGGAAAATAAACTTTTTTGAATAATTCATAGTATGTAGAAACAGAACTGGGTTTTGAGTGTTGTTTTTGTATCCTGCAATTTTACTAAATTTGTTTACCATTCTAACAGTATTTTGGTGGAGTCTTTAGGGTTTCTTAAATATAGAATTATGCCATCTGATAATAGAGACAATTTTAAGGGTAGGAAAGGTCATCTTAATCCAATGATCTCAGGACTATTTTATCTTTTTAAAAATTATTCAAGACTCCAAAGGGCTATTGTTTATGTGGGTTATATCTAACAATGTTTTCCGTATTATAAGATTAAAACTGAGAAATTTTAAAAATATTTATTTATTTTATTAATTTAATTTTGTTGTATTACATCCATCCCCTTTTTGCTCCCCTCTGTCCCCCTCCCCACCCACCCATTCCCCCCAAAGTCAATCCCACCTGTTGTCCATGTCCATGGTTCCTCCATACCAGGTTCTTGTCTAAGCTGCTCTCCTTTCTCACCTCTGCCTCCCCCCTCCCCCCAACCTCTTTCCCCCTGACCACTGAAGGCCTATTCACTGTATTCATATATTTGGTTCTGTTTTGCTTGTTGTTAGTTTTGTTCATTATTGTCCTGTAATGGGTGAGATCATATGATATTTGTCCTTCACTGACTGGCTTATTTCACTAAGCATAATACTCTCCAGTTCCATCCATGTT
>PVIW01015547.1:0-19426 GCA_004026585.1 Noctilio leporinus | reverse complement strand
AAGAAGAACAAGGTAGGAGGAATCACAATACCGGACTTCAAACAATACTACAAGGCTACTGTCATCAAAACAGCCTGGTACTGGCATAAGAATAGACATATAGATCAATGGAACAGAATAGAGAGCCCAGAAATTAACCCAGGACTCTATGGTCAACTCATATTTGACAAAGGGGGAAGGAACATCCAATGGAGTAAAACAGTCTCTTCAACAAATGGTGTTGGGAGAACTGGACAGCACATGCAAAAAGATAAAACTAGACCACCAACTTACACCATACACCAAAATAAACTCAAGATGGATAAAGGATTTAAACATAAGCAGTGCCACCATAAAGGTCCTGGAGAAAAATATAGGCAACACCAATTCATAATAACCTATGCACACCTATGTTCATAGTGGCAGTATTTACAATAGCCAAGTGCTGGAAACAGCCCAAGTGCCCATCAGTGGATCCAAAAACTTTGGTACATTTACACAATGGAATTCTATATAGCAGAAAGAAAGAAGGAACTTGTACCCTTTGCAACAACATGGATGGAACTGGAGAGTATTATGCTTAGTGAAATAAACCAGTCAGTGAAGGACAAATATCATATGATCTCACCCATTTCGGGACAATAATGAGCAAAACTAACAACAAGCAAAACAGAACCAAGTATATGAATACAAGGAATAGGCCTTCAGTTGTCGGGGGAACGGGTTTGCGGGGAAGGGGGAGGTAGAGGCAAAGAAGGGGAGCAGCTTAAACAAGAACCTAGTATAAAGGAACCATGGACATGGACAACAGGTGGGATTGACTTTGGGGGGAATGGGTGGGTGGGGAGGGGGACAGAGGGGAGCAAAAAAGGGGATGGATGTAATACAACAACAATAAAATTTAAAAAAAATAAATAAATAAATAAAGAGTTCCCAGATGATGGTGATGCTGTTGGTCCAAGGATCTCATGTAAGATGTTTCAGAACTTAGAGTACTGGAAAACTTGGCTGCCTTCTTAAGTCTGGCTTGTTCTCTCTGTTAACAGTGGAAACTATGCATCTGTATTTCTCTTTTCCCTCTTGCTGCCAGGAACTAAATGTGTGGTTCAACTTTCTCATCCATGACCCTGAATTCATGTCCACTTACGATCTCAGAATGTGATCTTATCTTGGAATAGGGTCTTTGCAGGTGTACTTAGTTAAAGATCTTCTTATAAGAAAAGGAGAGGAAGTAGAGTAGAAGCCAGGTCAAGGGAAGGGACAAAGGTTTGAGTGATGCAGGTACAAACAAGGAATGCCTGGAGCCACAGAATCTTGAAAAGATAAGGAAGAGAATTTCCCTGGAGCCTTTGGAGGAACCATGGCACAACATTTCCGACTTCTGGCCTCCAAAACTGGGAGAGAATAAGTCTCTGTTGTTTTAAGTTACTAAGTTTGTAAACTTTTTCATTCCTTCTCTCTCTCCCTCTTATCTCTATATGTGTGTATACATATACTTTCTTTATATGTTTTTGGAACCATTTCAGAGTAAGTCACAGACAGTATGCTACTTCACTCCTAAATAGTTTTGTGTTTTTAAAGAATAATGGAGACATATCAGAAGGGACCAACACCAAATCTGGAATAACTGAACATCAGAATAATCAATAAAAATAATGGCTTACAACTTACTGACATGGAGAAATGCCTACTAAGAAACACTATGGAAGAACTGGAAAGTATTATGCTTAGTGAAATAAGCCAGTCAGTGAAAGACAAATACCATTTGATCTCACCCGTTACAGGACAATAATGGACAAAACAAACAAACAAGCAAAATAGAACCAGATACATGAATACAATGAATAGATCTTCAGTGGGCAAGGGAGAGGGGACGGGGAAGAGGAGGCAAAGAAGGGAGCAGTTTAGTCAAGGAACTAGTATGGCAGAACCATGGACATGAAGAATAAGTGGGATTGACTTTGTGGGGGAGTGGGTGGGTGGGGAAGGGGACAGAGGGGAGTAAAAAGGGGATGGATGTAATACAACAATAAAAATAAATAAATAAAAGAATAAAAGAAACACTATGGGAAGAATGATGGAGTGAGGACCAATGGTGCTCAAACAAGGGAGTGATGTTTGGTGAGTTACTTACTAATTACTAAGGACAAGTGATGGCTTTACAGAATAGAAATCTGGTAGAAACCACATTCACCAAGTGAGCAACATTAACATCACCAGAATTGGGGCAAACTGATACCACAAGCTTACTGAGACAGGCAAAATATCTCTTTAATAGTGTTTCTTCTAAAACTAAGTTGTGAGAAGAGATCAGACAAACACAAATGAGAGTCATTCTATAAAGTAATTGTAATTTGAAAATCACAAGATCATAAAACACTAAGGCTGAGGACTGTTCAGAGTGATGGAGACCAAAGGGACATGAAACTAAATGCATTGTATAATTCTGGATTTGATCACAGACCAGGAAAAGAGAAAAGGACCATGAAGGATATTATCGGGACAATTGATAATAAGTAAAATACTTATTGCTTTAAAATTTTAATTGTAATAGATATTTCTTTTTTCTTATTAAAGCTTTTTATTATTATATATTGTTAATATATTTATTATAAAAATTTGAAAATTATGATACTGTTATAAGCTGAATTGTATTCCCCTCACCCCAAATTCATGTGCTGGAGTCCTGGCCCCCAGGACCTCAGAATGGGACTATAGTTAGAGAAGAGGCCTTTTCTTTTTTTTTTAAAGATTTGTTTATTTATTATTTTGAGAGAGAGGGGTAGGGTGAGAGGCAGAGAGGGAGAGAGACATCTATGTTTGCCTTTCACCTGCCTCCAGCTATGGATCTAGCTGGAGACCTGGTTTGCAACCTGGTTATGTGCCCTGGCTGGGGAATCCAACCAGTGACCTTTGGATTTGCAGGCCAATGCCTTATCCATTGTGCCACCAGCCAGGGTGAGAAGAGGTCTTTAAAGAGGTAATGAAGATAAAATGAAGTCATTAGGGTGGTCTTAGTTCAATCTGACTGCAGTGTTCTTATAAGAGAGGAGAATAGGACAGACACACAGAGGGCAGACTGTGTGAGAATGCAGAGAGGATGGGCTATAGGCATGGCAGGCAGGAAGAACTCAGGAGAATCCAACCCTGCTGATACTCTAATCTTGGATTTCCACTTCCAAAGGGTGAGAAATTAATTTCTGTTGTTTAAACTGCCCTCACTAGGGTGCTTTGAAATGGGAGCCTGAGCAGACTAATAGGGATTTCTACAGAATTCATGAAAGTATATATGTAGATTTTAATAATAATAAAGCACCTATGTTTACCTTTCAAATTAAGCATGAAAATATGACCAATAATCTAGAAAGCCTGTTGTCTAACCTCCCCTGGAAGGTCGTCCAACTTTTGTTCTCCATCTGCAAGTGTAGTGGGAAAAAAAAAATGCTTAGCTTTGAAATCTCGGTAGTAAACACAAAACCAGCTGGATAAGAGAAGCTCAATATTGTCAGTGTTGAATAAAGGTTTTCAGGAAAGAATAAGCTAGATAGATAATTTCTGGGAAGTAATTTGGTTTTGGTTTTGGGAAAGGTGGGGAAAGAGCCTTGGGAAATTGGGGTTTACCCCATCCGGGGTATCTGCAGGGCTAAGTTGTGGGCCATGACCTGGGTATCTTATAAAAGTATGAGCAGAGAAATGGACTTCTCTGAATTTTACTTTTCAAAGTTTACCATGCCTTATATCCAGCTCTTAGGCATGCATCAATCAAAACACTATGTTAGCACAGTGGATAAGGCGCCAGCCTGCAAACTCAAATGTCGCAGGTTCGATTCCCCAGCCAGGGCACATAACCAGGTTGCAAACCAGGTCTCCAGTCAGGTCTGTGGCTGGAGGCAGGTGAAATGCAGCCATACATTGATGTCTCTTTCCCTCTCTGCCTCTTTCCCTTCCCCTCTTTCTAAAAATAATAAAATAAAATCTTTAAAAAAAAAAAAAACAAAAAACACTTTGCGAAGTAAAATAAAAGTGCCAAGATAGACATAGAAGGAATATAAAAGAATTTCATCTCATGGTGAAAACAAATAAAATATAAATAAGAATGTGTATCAAGCTCACCTGATGTACTTCTCCAGTAGAAAGATGATAAAGCAATGAGAATTTTGGCAATGATTACTTTTCTTTCTCTGGGTTATGCTGGCCCAATCCGAACTGGTTGCTTTCTATGTTGGGGATCTGCTGCTATGCTCAGGACTGTGGTGCCACAAATGGTATATCTGGTCTCTGTCCTAGTGCCAGGCACAGAGTTCCTAAAACCCTGGGGTTTCCTAAGTGATAGGAGCATCTTGTTATTTATGAGGAGCCCCTTTCTATCCTGAGTGCATGCCAGTGAGGTGACTCTGGATGGGGTTGGTCACCAGAAAAACCAAGTTGGGACTTTCAGTCCAACCACTGATCTCTGGGGAGGAGAGAGGGGCAGGGAGGTTATAAAAAGTCTTGAACAAGGTCAGAGAGCCTCCAGGTTGAGGAACATATCTGCATTCAGGAAGGGTGGTGTGTCCCAACTCCACAGGGACAAAGGCTCCTGTGCTGGGGCCCCACCTGGACCTTGACATATATACCTTTTCATCTGGCTATTCCTGAGTTGTATCCTTTATAATATACTGGTAAGTGGAGATAAAGTGCTTTTCTCAGTCCTGTGATCCAGTCTAGCAAATTTTCAAACCTAGGGAGCGGATCCCTTAATTTACGGCTGGTTGGTCAGAAGTGCAAGTGGCTCTTGGGACTTGCAACTGGTGCCGGAAGTGGGGGCAGTGTCATTGGACTAAGTCCTTAACCTGAGGGGTCTGATAAAGCTCTGGGGAGATGGTGTCAAACTGAACTGTTAGAACCCAGCTGGTGTTGAGAATCAGAGAGAGCTGCACCCAGGAAAGGGAACAGTGGGAAGGGGCCCCCAAGTGGGGTCAGGAGCACAATGTGGGTGGGGAAGTACCATGAAGTACCTGCCAGGGGAAAACTCTGAATAAAGAAGGTGTAGGCTACTCTTGTCACCATGTGTGGGGGATCCCTGTCCCATGGAGTCCCCAGTCACAGATTGAACAAACTACCCAGGACTTGAAGTTCCTGGGGAGTGAAGGGGTGGCCACTCTGCCTAGTGGGGAGTATGTACCAACCCCTTTCCCAATGTAGCTTTTATTGGGGCTAATATATGCAAAAAAATGAAGGGTGCAGGTGTTTGCCATAAAACATCTAATGTTTAGGGAGGATAAACTACAAAACACAGGGAGAAGTATCTGGTCAAGGATGGTCAGACTTGCTGATACCAGAGTATCAATAAAGCATAGTTGAGGAGTTCATTCTGGCCTTAAGTCAAACATCCATTAATTAGGATCAGAACATACACAAAGCAGAGCAGGCTTCAAGGTTTACATTTTGATTCTAAGTCTGATTTTTCCAATGGAAATACTTCTTTAAAGACTTTGGATCATGTCTACTGCCTGCTTCCTGTTTTTGGTGAAGGCTTATAGGCTCACTTTTCAGGCCTGACTCATGCAGGGACTACATTTTCTGAAACCACACAAAGCAGTCCTCTACGTCTCCCCTTTTTTTGTTTGTTATGGCTGACACAGTGGTCAGACCAATGAAAACTGCTACTTGCCTTTCATGTATGTGATCCTTGGAGAACAGCTTACAAACACATCTTAGGACATGGATTATTATAATAATCAAAAGATAGCCGGCAGCCCTAAGAATCTGGATATGTTAGTTCAGTCCCTCAAACCAGTTCTTATAGTTCAGCCATTCCAGATTTTTGTGAAGGGCCTGAAAGAGTTTCTGTTCCGTCATTCACTTAATGTCCTGAAGTTGGTGGAGCTCAAGCTGGAGTCTATCAATCTGGCCCTTCAATTTAGTAGAGAAGGCACCTCACAGGCTATGCTGGACCTCCTCCCAGGAATGCTGGCTGGAATTCTACCTTATAGGAGTGACACAGAACTCGGAGAAACCTGGGTTGCAGGTGAGCTCCTGGTGAATGACCAGAGCATTCTGTCTTTCTCCTAGCCACATTACTGCAGATTCTACAGCCAAGAGTCAGGCGAGGATTTCTTGGTCGATCTGAGTTGGCTGGACATCTCCTGGGTAGTATTAGTAAGAAGAACATCAACAGCATGAACAGTTTGAACTGATTCAGTTAGCACAGTGACAGCCACAGCAGAAGAGGCTGCAATGACAATGGCAGAAACAATATAAGCAATACGGGTTCCTAAGAAATGTACTCTCACTTGGCAGAGAGCATGGTTGAGGGCAGCAAGATCCTCTGGGTCCTCCCATTCCTGGGTGACATTAACTGGAAGCCAGATCTCAGCCTGTCTTCAGACCACAAAGACAGTAGTCAGATTAAGTTGAGTGGCATTAGAGCAGGTAAGACAACTGGCATATGTAGAGCCAAGGGAGGTATGGAGGCTATATACCATAGAATCCTCATTATAAGTACAATAAGGCACTCCAGGGACAGCTAGAAGAAGATAAGGATGAGAAGTATATACTGTGACCCAGGAACCACTAATGTCCCCTATAGTATGATATTTTGTCCTAGTCTTTGCCTCCCCCCAGTAATGAAGTCTTCCAAGGAGGCACTCTATTTCCAAGTGTTGGTATGCCAGGGGCTAGAGTGACTGGGGGAGCTGATTCTTATAATAGGAGCCCCTGTTCCTCCACCATACTAGTCCAAGCTATCATACATAGTTTTAGGCTAGGCCAGCATAATGGTGGATTCTATTACACCACGCACCTTCCATTTGCCACCCCAATTTTCAGCCACAAGTGGGATGCCTGGAATGTTTATAACAGAAGATTGCTGGTCCCTACACAGTGATCAAGTGAGTGGCTTTGTAAAGTTAGCATTCAATCTACAAAATGGCACATCAGGGGGTCCTTTTTATTCCCATTACTCTCCCCATCAAAGTCTACAGCTCCTATTAGGGAGACATTGGCTTGAGATCTTTTGCTGCTAATATATATATACATACCACTTAAAAATTATAAGTAGACGGAGTATCAGGCAAAGTAGAGAAACAAGTGGGTAAATGCTCTGCCACATAAACAGTGTTTTCAGGGACCGATCACCAATGATGTTTTTTCTCTAAAGGTCCATCTGGTGGGGGCCAGGTGCCTCCAGTACATTGGGTATCATTACTGGACAGGGGAGGCTCTGTATTCCATCAAGTATGAAGCTTAAATGTGGGTGGATCAAGAATGTGGCTCCAATAGATTTATTGAGGCTCAGATCCAAGGCCTAGGCCTCCTAGACAGGTCAATTAAGTAAGGATTAACATTACTTTGGTAGAATTAGAGAATATCACAGATAGATAAGCTAAAAACAGGTTTTCTGGTGTATCCTCTGAGCCTGCCTCCTTAATGATTGCCTTAGCCTCATTATTGAGGGCCTTGAGGCTTCTCCAGGTTACCCTTAGAGCCCTAGGGGCTGAGTTCTCCTGGCTGGATTCTGCCATCTGCTGCCTTTTCTTACAGTAACGAGATCATCAGCACTCGGTGACCACCATGTGAGTCAGTTGGTCGGTTACTTCCTCAGGATGCTGGATCTGTTCCTCTCAAGTTATCTACCAGGGTTCAGGAGGTGTGTCTCCCACGGTAGGGTTTCACTCTTTTGGCAGTTAGCCACAGAGGACCTGTTGGGGTTGAAACACTGGCATAATGTCTTCCCCATGTTAATAAATCCATTCAGTTTCCTTCCCCTTGAAGGTCCTTGTATAATACCAGGGGGTGAGGTCCCTTGTCTTCTGACTTACAGTGGCAAAAGTCTTTCAATTGCTGAAGTAAGGGGGTCATCGCAATTCAAAAAGTTATAAGTATACATAGTTAGCGTGATCAAATTTTTGGAGGAGGATTCCATGTTCCTTCTTTTTTGTTTGTTAAGAAGTGTTTTAAAGGTATGGTGGACACATTTAACAATAGCTTGGATCCTGGGGTTACAAGGAATACCAGTTTTATGTTGAATTTCCCATCTTTGCAAAAGTTTTTGCATGGAGTGGGTCTTGTAGCCAGACCATTGGCTATTTGTATTTGCTGGGGCCAGCCTAAATGGCTAAATGCCTCAAGCCAATGGGCCTGAATTTGTTTGGCTGACTTGCCAGTAAGGGTAGAGGCATGCAACGTTACTAAGTATTTACTGAAATATAGATATATTTAAATTTGCCAAATTTAGATATATAATGAGTTACATTAGTTTGCCAAATTATTTGAGGGATTAGACCTCAAGGGTTGACTTCCTATGGGCGGAGCCTTGCTAACTGCCTGATAGTTGGGACACTCCTGGATGATTTGCTTGACTTGAGAGCCAGGGAACCTGAGCTCAGGGCGGTGGAGCACCTGGCTATTCTGATAATAAAATTGATGGGAGGCTACTGCCTTCTGAAAGGTTGTCACAACACTCACTAGGGAATTGGCCCAATTGTAGCCTTCAGCCATGGAGCAGGGAAGGCCCGTATGGGAGCCAATATGAGTGACAAACAGACTGTTCTCTTGTCAAGAAGGCTTTGCAAAGTAAGGGAAAGACTTAATAAAGGGGATCAATAGACCCCTTAAGTAAAGCTTAGTCTAGGTGCAATACAGTATAAACAGTATATTCAGAGTTACAAATGAGATTGAGAGGCTTATAGGGCCACTGCTGCAGGGCCATGAGCTCTGGAAAATTCTGCCTGTTGAGTGGAAGAATGATTTTGAGTGACAGTGCTTCCTCTCTTGGCCTTCCTGCCAGGTAATCACAGCCCTGCCAGTCTTGCCAGACCTGTCTATAAAAATAATTTTAGCCCTGGCTAGTGGCACAATGGATAAAGTGCCAGCCTGTGAACCCAAAAGTCACTGGTTCGATTACCCACCCAGGGCACATAATGAGGTTGCAAGCCTGGTCTCCAGCCAGGTCCATAGCTGGAGGCAGGTGAAAGGCAACCACACATTGATGCTTCTCCCCCTCTCTGCCTCTCTCTCTTCCCCTCTCTCTGAAAATAATAAATAAAACCTTAAAACAACAACAACAACAAAACATTTTAGTCCCATAAATAGTGGTTTGACTAATTCTGTCCTTTAATTGAAGGTTAAGCATGAGGATATTCTGCAATAACTTATTTGAGGGTTAACAGTTCTATTTTACCTACAAAATCTGCAATAGCACATTGGAATTTGAAAGATTGACTAATTGGTATAAATAGAGTTGAGTGAGCGGGATGTGAATAAAGGCTGGGTCATGGCCAAAGAGTTACTGGATCCTCTCACAGCCTTCACATAGATGGTAAATAGTATGTTGGGGCAGGTGAGAAAAGAACAGCCATTCAACCATACCCAGTTGAGGCAGCAACTGACCAGTTAGTCCAGTAGGGGTGCCCATTGTTGGAAAGCAAAAAAGTCTGACAGGCTTCTGGAGACTAATTCTTGACAGCTGTTGCTGGCTAATATGTTGATTAGAGGTTTAACTCTTGTAGGGCTTGAGGGGAGAGAGCTTGAGGAGAGTTAAGGTCAGTGTTTTCCTTGAAGGTATTAAAAAGTTAATTGGTGGGTGGTAATACCCAAACTGGGCCATAGTCAATTAATAGTCCCAAATAATGGTTGAAGGCTTGAAGGCTGTTGAGAATTAATAGCTTCAAGAGCTTAATCTGGAGTATTTGAGGCCAAATTGTTCTGTGGAAAAGTACATGTCCAAGATATTTCCAAGGCTCAGACAGTTGCACTTTTTCTGGTGCAATTACTAAACCTGCCTTAGCTATAGTCTCTTGCAAATGTGCAAAAGTCTTAATTAATAATCCTTGAGATGGGTTTGGAAGTGGACTTCCCTACCCTTGCCCTATTCTTCTAGGCAGGGGCTAGAGAGAAGCAGAGAAATTATAGGTTTAGGTCTTAGGCTGTGGCTTCAGTTTAAAACTAACATCTTTTTCCTTTTTATTTCTTGTTTCCTTTTATTTTCTTTCTTGAATTACCTACTTTAATGTTTATTTATTTATTTTTTGCCACTCATGAATGTGGCATGTATTTCTTATTATATTTTTAAAGATTTTATTTATTATTTTTTAAATTTTATTGTTGTTGTATTACATCCATCCCCTTTTGCTCCCCTCTGTCCTCCTCCCCACCCACCCATTCCCCCCAAAGTCAATCCCACCTGTTGTCCATGTCCATGGTTCCTTTACACTAGGTTCTTGTCTAAGCTGCTCCCCTTTCTTGCCTCTGCCTCCTCCCTCCCCCCAACCTCTTTCCCCCTGACCACTGAAGGCCTATTCCTTGTATTCATATACTTGGTTCTGTTTTGCTTGTTGTTAGTTTTGCTCATTATTGTCCTGTAATGGGTGAGATCATATGATATTTGTCCTTTACTGACTGGCTTATTTCACTAAGCATAATACTCTCCAGTTCCATCTATTTATTATTTTTTATAAAGAGGGGAAGGAAGAGAGGCAGAGAGGGAGAGAGACATCAACGTGTGGTTGCCTTTTACCTGCCTCCAGCTATGGATCTGGCTGGAGACCTGGCTTGCAACCTGGTTATGTTACCCTGGCTGGGAATTGAACCAATGACCTTTGGGTTTCCAGGCCAGAGCCTTATCCACTGTGCCATCAGCCGGGGCTATATTTTATTTATTATTATTATGATATATTTTTAGAAAGAGGGAAAGGGAGAGAGGCAGAGGGGAATAGAGACATCAATGTGTATTTGCCTTTTACCTGCCTCCAGATATGGATCTGGCTGGAGACCTGGCTTGCAACCTAGTAATGTTACCCTGGCTGGGAATTGAACCAGTGACCTTTGGGTTCCCAGGCCGGAGCCTTATCTACTGTGCCACCAGCCAGGGCCTGTATTTCTTTCCTTTATTATTTCTTTCCTATTTTTTCACAGTCCTTCATTTCCTCAATTTTTTTTTGTTTGTTTACTTTATATAATTCTTTTTTAAATTGCACAGACTATTTATGACTTACTTGAACCTTTTGCAATGCAAGCAACTTTTTGCGCCTTATATAGTTGCTTGTGTAAAATACAATATTTTAAAATAAAGGAAATGAATTTTTAAAAATTAATTTGGCAATTGACAGATACAGAAAAAAAAAAAAAAAAAACCTGTACCTGATTAGAATTATAAATGACGGTATATTAGAACTTTATAGGCTTTTAGAGATTTTTGTAGTTTTCTTATTTGACAAAACTTTCCAAGTATTTTAAAATGTATTAAGCCTGATTAGTCTAAAAATTCCTTTTTTAAGAAAATAAATTTTTAAGGGGATGATGTAATACAACAACAATAAAATTTAAAAAAAAAGAAAGAAAATAAATTTTTGAGATATTTCATGGACACTTTGAAATACCTTAAAGTTATAAGGAAAAGTTCTTTAAATTTTGGAAACTTTGTCAACCAAGGAACATATATTATGAAATTATATTTTACTACCCAAAGTAACAACCAAAGTTATGTGACATTAACATATCCTGACAAAACTTCAATTCTTAGCATAGAGAGGCATGAACTTTGAAAGTTAAGAATTTAAGTAATACATTATGACACAGTTATTTTATCAAGCAGAACTTAGAATCTTGGCTATTAGGCAGATAGATGCAGAAAAAAAACCTTCTTACAACTTTTCTGTGATATACCTAGTCCCTTTTAGTTTTATTTTTTATTTTATTCAGTATGAAAAATTTCTTTTGTGCATTGAGGGGGTGAGACTTCTCTTTTGTACCTTCTGTAAAACAGCATGATTATTTTGTAAAGCAAATAGGCATGGGAGTGGCTGAATGAGGTAATTTGAATTCAAATTGGGGAAAGTTAGGACTTTCACTGCAGACCAAATTTTTTCTTTGGTAAGGAGTATTCAGATGTAATTTCAGTTGTTGAAAGTTACTATGCACTATGCTATCAATGCCCGCAAGTGAGACTGAGGAATTAATAAATGTCCTATTAAATTAATTAGAAAAGATATTGGTTTACCTACTATTAAAGGAGTTACAGTGCTAAATGAAAGTAAAATTCCAGTCCCTGTAGACCCTAGAGAGGGACTGTTACTTTCCATTTTAACCCTTTGATCTCTTTCGCGGTCTCCGAGCGAGGTTCAGGGAGAGCAGGAAAGAGAGGATGCTTCCTTTTTTTTTTTTCTTCTTTTTATCCTCCTGCTTCTGTGAGTTCTTAGTATAAAGTGGGACAAGAGCCCTTTGAACTACGCTCCAAGTTAACAGATTCTGATGACCTATTAAGGTTCCATTTTCTTGGAGCCACTTAAGTTTCTGTTCTACTTTTTCCAGACCTCTAGGTCTAAAGAACCTTTGTCTGGAAACCAAGGGCAATGATGCTTAATTGTTTGAAGCAAATTAACTAAATGTGTTCCTTATTTTGACAACCAGCAGCCTTAAGAAGCTGCTGGATCAAGCAAAAATAGATTTCTTGTTCCTTAGAGAGTCCTAAGCCCATCCTGAAAATGGGATGGAGGAGTTAGTTTTGGTTTCAGTGGTTGCATCTCTCTTTCAGTGAAAGCTCCTGTGGCGCGTGAGGTTTCAAGCTGCAAGCGTTTTAGTAACTTCTAACGTGCCCACAAATGGTGGTATCTCCTTCAAGGAGAAAGAGGGATGCAAACTTGCACAGATGGACCATCAAGGGCAGTCAGCCTCTAGTTCTTAACCAGAGGTTGAGAAAACCCCTTCTCTTAAAACTAAGACACGCTGAGCAGCCTTACCGACAAGAGAAAGAGTCAGTGCTGCTTGTCCCTTCCCTCTGGCATTAATTTTTCAGCTGAAAGATTCCTTCCGTCTAGACATGTCTGTCCGCGATCACAGCTTGTAGCCTCCGAACTACAGTGAATTCCTCTTCTCCAGCCTCACATTGTGCACCAGTTGTGGGGGATCCCAGGCCCACGGAGCCCCTGATCACAGATTGAATAAACTACCCAGGACTTGAAGTTCCTGGGGAGTGAAGGGGTGGCCACTCTGCCTAGTGGGGAGTGTGTGCCATCCCTTTCCCAATGTAGCTTTTATTGGGGCTAATATATGCAAAAAAATGAAGGGTGCAGGTGTTTGCCATAAAACATCTAATGTTTAGGGAGGATAAACTACAAAACACAGGGAGAAGTATCTGGTCAAGGATGGCCAGACTTGCTGGCACCAGAGCATCAATAAAGCATAGTTGAGGAGTTCATTCTGGCCTTAAGTCAAACATCCATTAATTAGGATCAGAACATACACAAAGCAGAGCAGGCTTCAAGGTTTACATTTTGATTCTAAGTCTGATTTTTCCAATGGAAATACCTCTTTAAAGACTTTGGATCATGTCTACTGCCAGCTTCCTGTTTTTGGTGAAGGCTTATAGGCTCACTTTTCAGGCCTGACTCATGCAGGTGCTACAGTTTCCGAAACCACATGAAACAGTCCTCTACAACTATGTACAGCTGCAGTGCAATCCCTTCTCTGAGGTTGAAGGAGTTAGAAAGTGTCACTGACTCTGAGTTGTCAGAGTTAAAAGAGTAATGGGAAGGCATTCTGTATGATAAATTACCTCTGGCAGGGACTGGACAGCACCCCAAATCAACCATGTTAACGTTGTGTGCAATAAAGCATATGAATATTCATACAAAATGAGAATAAAGAATATTAAAAAATCTTAGGTCCTTTGCCCATTTTTAAATAGGATTGTTTGTCTTCCTGATGTTGAGTCATGTGAGTTCTTTATATATTTTGGAGATCAAAACCTTGTCTGAGGTATCATGGGCAAATATGTTTTCTCACAGTTGATTGTCTTTTCATTATACTGGTGTTTTCTTTAGCTGAGCAGAAGCCTTTTCATTTTATGTAGGCTCATTTGTTTATTCTTTCCTTTATATCCCTCGCTGTAGGGGATATTTTGGTGAAAATATTGCTGCGTGAGAAATCTGAAGTTTTACTGCCTATGTTTCCTTTAGGACTTTTATGGTGTCATGACTTACATTTATGTCTTTTTTTTCATCTTGAGTTTATCCTGGTGTATGGTGTAAGTTAGGTGGTCTAATTTCATTTTTGGTATGTACCTGTCCAAATCTCCCAACACCATTTATTGAGGAGGCTATTTTTACACCATTTTATGCTCCTGCCCCCTTTGTCAAATATTAAATGATCATAGAGACTTGGGTTTATTTCCGGGCTTTCTATTATATTCCATGGATTTATGTGTCTGTTTTTATGCCAGTACCAGACTGTTTTGATTACAGTAGCTTTGTAGTGTAGTTAACACCAGGTGTTGTGATCCCTCCTACTTTGTTCTTCTTTCTCAAAATTGTTGAGGTAAAGAACTGGAACAGACACTTTTCAAGGGAGGACACTCATAGACATATGAAAGGATACTCAACATCACTAGCAATCAGAAAGATGCAAATTAAAACCACAATGAGATACCACCTCACACTGGTCAGAATGGCCATCATTAACAAATCAACAAACAAGTGCTGGTGAGGATGTAGAGAAAAGGGAACCTTGGTGCATTGTTGGTGGGAATGCAGAATGGTGCAGCTGCTGTGGAAAACAGTATGGAATTTTCTCAAAACAGTAAAAATGGAACTGCCTTTTGACCCAGCTATCCCACTGCTGGGATTATATCCTAAGAATCCGGAATTACTAATTCAAAAGAACCTATGCACCTCTATTTACCATAGCTAAGTGCTAGAAGCAGCCTAAGTGCTCATCAGTGGATGAAATGGATCAAAAAAAAAAAAAAAAAAATTGATACATTTACACAATGGAATACTGGGCAGCAAAAAGAAGGAAGGAATTTCTACTCTTCAAGGCAGCATAGATGCAACAGGAGAGTATTATGCTAAGTGAAGTAAGCCAGGTGGTGAAAGACAAATACCATATGATCTTTCCTATAAGTGGAACATAATGAACAAAACAAACAAACAAGCAAAATGGAACCAGTGACATGGAAATAAGGAACAAACTGACAGCAACCAGAGGGGAAGGTTAAGTGGAATAATGGGGGAAAGAAGGGGAAGGGTCCAACCAAGGAACAAGTATAAAGGTTGCATGGACATGAACAACAGGGTAGGGATTAATTATGAGAGTCTGGGGGTGGGGGGCAGGGGAGAGCAATAGGAGGAAATCTGGGACAATTGTAACTGAATAATAAAATTTAAAAAATGAGGCCCTGGCTGGTGGCACAGTGGATAAAGTGCCAGCCTGCGAACCCAAAGGTCACTGGTTTGATTCCCCATCCAGGGCACAACCAGGTTGTAAGCCAGGTCTCCAGCCAGGTCCATAGCTGAAGGCAGGTGAAAGGCAACCATACATTGATGTCTCTCTCCCCCTCTGCCTCTCTCCCTCCCCCTCTCTCTGGAAATAATAAATAAAATCTTTTAAAAATTTTTAAAAAGAAAAATATCTCAAATCAGGCTTTGGTGTCTCAAACTCAGCCAGGCACTTGACTTGGAGAGTGGTCTGGATTTCAGAATTGCTGGTAGAGGTGCAGACTTCTGTCAGCTGAGGGAGCCCCTTACACAGGTGGAGGCTGTGTCTACCCTAGGAAAAGGTTGACCAGCTGAGTAAGGCTGGTAGGCCAAGTGCAGAACACAGCTGGAGCTGAAGTGGGGAATGCATAGAAACAAGCTATGCATTTTTGTGAATTTTGTAGACACAGCCATCACACAATTCTACTTTATATCATTGAAATTATTTTTTGGTTCCTTTTGTTTTATTCTTACATGTCTCTACAAAACAAACTTGCTTTGAACTCAAAGAGAAATCAAGTATGACATGGGTCTTTTCAGGGAACAAGTGTCTCTGCTGTAATATTTCAGAGCATTTATTAATGACACTTTCTTGATTGATGACCATGGCCATCTTTAAGGGCTTTTATCTACCATCTGAGATATTCATAATGGATGCAAAGCAACAGTCAGAAAATATAGGTCTGTATATTTGGAGTTTCTTGTAATAGAATGATGTGAATTCGCTTTGGTTAGGAAAAGCAAAAATTTTATACTCCTGTTTAAAATATGTAAACTGTAAACAGTTTTGTTTTATGAATGTGACATCTGAAAAAGTTATTGGTCTGGGCAAGGCAGGGCTGAGTAACTTGTCACAAATGCTACATTACTATAATTATTCATGTTTGGAGCATTTTGTTTACAGAATGGTATTCTATTAACCACATAAGTACATGAGAATACAAACTAAGAAATGTCAGTGAATAGGAAAGAGTGATCAGAATTCCTGAGCCAGTTTTGTATCATCTTAGCTTGTAAATTACTGCTGAGGTAATAACCTCTGGATACACCTACTGCAATATCTGATGGCAATTAATATTTTAAGTGACAAGACTCTTGAATAAGCTGTGAATCTGTCTTCAAACTAATTATGAAATTTGTTGTAACTACAAACCTGCACATGGATGAGAATTTTTCAGGACTTGAATGAAAGCTGTGAGGAGGCTGACATTTTAAGACACCAATGCTAGGCCATACTAGGGCTTATTGCCTGAAGACTCTGTGAAGTGAGAATTAATTATCTCCAGTTTCAGAGATGCAGAAGTGCAGTTCAGCTCCTTTAAATGCTTGGTTTCTTTTCCTTAAAATTACGCTTTTCTTTTTCCATTTGTACAGGGTCTTCCTATTATAAACATTCAGGTTAGTCCCTGGGCTGGGATTGCTATGGGGGTTGCTATGGCCTCATTCATGACCCATCTCTTTTTCATACCTGCCCAGAAGAGATTTGAAAACTGGGCAGAAGTGTCAGGAAACCAAAGATCTCAAGCTGTTTGAACTATAAGCTCCCTGTTTAATGACCTCTTCTCTTGTTTAATGACTTCCACACAATGTCAGCTCATCCTCAATGCAGGTCCTGGAAGGCATGACCTCATGTATAGACTAACCTCCTTTTAAAAGTTAAATTAAAATACACTTTTGTTATATTTTTCTTATTACAAACATGGTACATGTACATTTTAAAAAATAGAAAAAAGCAGACAAGCAAGAAAGACTAAAATCAACTTTAACCATAGAGAAGTACTGAGATTGGTAATACTTGGATGTGTATGTACTGCCTGGATTCTCTCTCACTTTGTCCCTCCCTCTTGTCTTGCTGCCATTCTTCATGTACACATATTACACATAACTGACTTGTTTAAATGGAAGAACTCTGAGTGAGCTTCTTTCAACTTTTCTTCTGAATGGAACCCTCTTGGGTGCAGTGGATCACATGACTACATCTAAGGAAGAAAGGATGCTTCTGAAAGCCTTTTTCAACCAAATGTTTCTGTTCATTGTCCAGGAAGAACAGCAGCAGCTATCACACAGCAGAGGGCTGGTGATTAGGGAGTTCTGGCTCCTGCCAGCCCCTCATTCCCCAGCATGGCACCTGTTGTGTGCTGTGGGCTGCCACCCATGACTCATGGTGACTTCAGCTCAGCACTTGGCTTTCCATGGAGTCATCATGATTGGTGATGGTCCTGGGTGAGCTGGAGTGGCAGAAACTTAGTCCAGAGAGTCACTTGGGATTCCATAGTCAATGTCCAGGAGATTGAGAAAACCTAAAAGACTTACCTTTGCTCTGGAGGGCGTCATTGGCAGGACATGACTGCTGGTAGACCCTGCTCCTCACTCTCTCCCCTTATTCCTGGAAGGTGCTCCCTGCCCACCATTCCCACAGTGGGAGCTATTCCAAGGATGCAGCCTTGAGAGAGTAAGGTGGTGTTGAGATCAGCAGGATGGAATACATGGCAGAAACTCCATTAAGGCCTGTATATAAACTTTGAAGATTCTAGTGGGCAGTGTGAGATCTACTTGTCTTATCCACTATCCAAGACAAGCCTCATAAGTAAGTTCCGTTGCTTACTAAAACTGCCACCTACCAGCCTGGAGTGGCCTGCCTCTTTTTTTGGTCTCCCCTTGGGCCAGTTTTCAAACCAAGACCACCCTGTAAGCGCCTTCCCTCATTCCTGCTTGGGTTTCTCCCTGAGCTACAGGTGAAGGCACCACATTCTGGCTTAACACCTGGGGCACTTTCTCTTAGGGAGAAAGTTTTAAATCTTAGCACAGAGGTCCCCAACTGTTTTGGCACAAGAAACTGGTCTCACGGAGGACACTTTTTGCATGAACTAGGGTGGGAGAATGGCTTTTTAGCCTGCCACAAGATGGAGCATAATTGTTACTTGCCACACACTGATAGGGTTTTCATTTGAGTCTCTAAGCAATTATTTATTATGGTCTCTGTAGAGTCAAACCTCTCTGCTAATGATAATCTGTATTTGCAGCCACTCTCCAGTGCTAGCATCACCGCCTCAGCTCCCCTCAGATCATCACACATTAGATTCTCACAAGGAGCATACAACCTAGATCATTTGCCTGTGCAGTTCACAGAAGGATTTGCACTCCTGGGAGAATCTAATGCTACCCCAGATCTGACAGAAGGCAGAGCTCAAGCAGTAATTCGAATAATGGGGAGCAGCTGTAAATACAGATGAAGCTTCACTCACTTGCCTGCACTCACCTCTTGCTGTGTGGCCCAGTTCCTAACAGGCCGTGGACAGTCACCTGTTTGAGGCATAATGAATGGGGATCCTTTTCTTAGCAGGTATTCCAGAAGCTCCTTGCTGACCCACTTTGGCTCAAGAGTTGTGTTCACTCTAGCCTCATCCACCCACCACAGAATGTGGCTCACATTAAGGATTTGGCCAGGGATGTTTTTTTCACTATACTTTTGAATTTGACAAATTGACTGCCAAGAGCTAATTAAAAACTAGAAAAAAAATACACTTTTTTCTTAGGGCTCTTAAATTGATACTCAAATCATTCTTATTTGCAAATTATCTTTGTTTATTTTCTTTAACTGTTTAAAGTCCTTAGAGCACAAATACTTTACTACAGCTTTATCCCAATCTGAGTAGTGTTTCCATGTGATTGTCAGCTTCATGAATGGCATCATTTCCAAGATTTCCAGTGTTAACTATTTAAAAGAAATTTTTTTGCAATTGGTAACACATGCAAAAGTACATTTATACACATACATATTTTTACACATATTTAAAGTACATACTACATTTTTTTTTCACTTTTTTTTTTCTTTTAATTTTATTGTTGTTGTATTACATGCATCCCTTTTTTGCTCCCCTCTGTCCCCCTCCCCACCCACCCTTTCCCCACAAAGTCAATCCCACCTGTTGTCCATGTCCATGGTTCCTTTATACTAGGTTCTTGTCTAAGCTGCTCCCCTTTCTTGCCTCTGCCTCCCCCCTCCCCCCAACCGTTTTCCTCCTGACCACTGCAGGCCTATTCCTTGTATTCATACACTTGGTTCTGTTTTGCTTGTTGTTAGTTTTGCTCATTATTGTCCCGTAATGGGTGAGAACATATGATACCTGTCCTTCACTGACTGGCTTATTTCACTAAGCATAATATTCTCCAGTTCCATCCATGTTGTTGCAAAGGGTACAAGTTCCTTCTTT
>PVIW01015546.1:0-19427 GCA_004026585.1 Noctilio leporinus | reverse complement strand
CCTGATTTTCCCATATTGTGAAATGATTCCAATCTAAGAAAACTTAACCTGCAGTAATGCAGATACAATATACAAAATTGTACCTTATTTAGTAAAATCTATTTATAACACAACCCCTTTAAAGCATTCCTAAGTTAAAGTTGGTTCTTATCCATTCAGCTGCCCTATGTCTTTTGATTGGTGCATTTAATTAATTTACTTTTCTACCTGTGTTCCTGCATATCTCTCTGTTTCTTCATGTTGTTAAAGCAGACCCTTTAGCATCTGCAAGAGATGCTGGTTTGGTGGAAATGTATTCTTTCAGACTTCTTTTGTCTGGGAAGCTCCTTATTTCACCTTCCATTTTGAATGACAGCCTTGCTGGGTAGAGTATTCTTGGTTGCCCACCTTTGTTTTTCATTGCTTGAAATATTTTTTGCCATTCCCTTCTGGCTTGTTGTGTTTCTGCTGAAAAATCAGCTGATAACCTTATGGGAACCCCCTTGCGTGTTATTAGCTGTTTCTCTCTGGCTGCTTTTAGGATTCTCTCCTTGTCTTTGAAATTTGCCATTTTCATGATGATGTGTCTTGGAGTGGGCCTGTTTGGGTTCATCTTCCTTGGGACTCTCTGTGCTCCCTGAGTTTGTATGACATTTTCTTTCTTCAAGTTAGGGAAGTTTTCTGTCATTACATTTTCAAACAGGTTTTTTATTCCTTGCTTCTCCTCTTCTCCTTCTGGTATCCCTGTGATATGGATGTTATTACGTTTCATGTTGTCCTGCAGCTCTCTTAAAACCTCTTCATTCTTTTTCAGTCTTTTTTCACTTTGTTGCACTTCCTGGGAGTTTTTTTCTGCATTGACCTCCAACTGGATGATCCAATCCTCTGCTTTCTCTAGCCTGCTTTGATTCCTTCTACTGTGTTCTTCAATTCAGAAATAGTATTCTTCATTTCCTCCTGGCTCCTATTGATGGTGTCTATGTCCCTTTTAATGCTTGTGTAGTTCTCAGTAAGTTCCTTAAAGCTTCCCTGGAGTTCTTTGTAGTTCTCCTGGAGTTCTTTGTAAATCCCCTGGAGTTGTTTGTAGTTTTCTTTGAACTGACTGAGCTCATTGAGCTTCTCTATCATCATTTTGAATTCCATGTCTGATAGGGTTCTTGCCTCTATTTCATTTTGCACTCTTCCTAGGGATTCCTCCTTTCCATTTGCTGAGAGTTTATTTCTTTGTCTCCCCATTTTAGGTAGCTCTTGTTTGTTTCTGCTTCTTAGATTGGTCTGCTTTGACTTACTGTCTTAGTGGTATGACATTCTGTGGTGTAGAGGTTCACTTTTTTTTTATTTCCTGGATCTGTGCTTGATGATGTCAGCTTGTGTCCCAGTCTGGGCCTAGTTAGCCAATTGGAGACTATCAGAGATCCACATATTTCTTGATTACATCCTTCCCTTTATTTCATCCCTCTGGTCACTGTCAGTCTATTTCTTGTTTCCATGCCTCTGCTTCTATTTTGCTCCTTTGTTTTATTCATTAGGTTTCTCTTATAGGTGAGATCATATGGTATTTGACTTTCACTGCCTGACTTATTTCACTTAGCATGATACTCTTCATTTTCATTCCTGCTGTCATGAAGGGTAGGAGTCCCTTCTTTCTTTCTGCTGCAGAGTATTCCATGGTGTAAATGCACCACAGTTGTTCAATTCACTAATTTACTAATGAAAACTTAGGCTTTTTTTAGCACTTGGCTATTATAAATAACACTGCTATGAGCATTGGGGTGCAAAGGTTCTTCTGGTATTTCAGGGTTCCTTGGGTATAATCCCAGCAGTGGAATGGCTGGATCAAAAGGAAGTTTCATTTTTAGTTTTAATTTTATTGTCATTATATTACATCCATCTCCTTTTTACTCCCCTCTGTCCCCTTCCACACCCACCCACTCCCCTACAACATCAATCCTACTTGTTGTCCAAGTCCATGGTTCTTTCATACTAGGTCCTTGACTAAACTGCTCCACTTCTTTGCCTCTTCCTCCCCCCACCCCTGTCCCCTTCCCCCTGCCCACTGAAAGCCTATTCATTGTATTTGTATATCTGGTTCTGTTTTGCTTGTTGTTAGTTTTGTTCATTATTGTCTTATAATGGATGATGTCATATGGTATTTGTCTTTCACTGCCAGGCTTATTTCACTAAGTGTAATACTTTTTAATTCCATCCATGTTATTGCAAAGGGTAGGAGTTCCTTCTTTCTTTCTGCTGTGTAGTATTCCATTGTGTAAATGAACCAAAGTTTTTTGATCTGTTCATCCACTGATGGGCACTTAGGCTGTTTCCAGCACTTGGCTATTGTAAATAGTGCTGCTGTGAACATGGAGGTACATAGGTTCCTCTGAATTAGTGTTTCAGGGTTCTTTGGGTATATTCTAGTAATGGAATTGCTGGATCAAAAGACAGTTCCATTTTTAGTTTTTTGAGGAAACTCCATACTGTTTTCCATAGTGGCTGCACCAGCCTACACTCCCGCTAACAGTGCACCAGGGTTCCCATTTCCCCACATCCTTACCAACACTTCTTATTTGTTGATTTTTTGATGATTGCCATTCTGACAGGTGTGAGATGATATCTTATTGTGGTTTTAATTTGCCTCTCACCGATGGCTGGTAATGTTGAGCATTCCTTCATATGCCTTTGGGCCCTTTGTATGTCTTCCTCAGAGAGTGTCTGTTCAGGATTTTTGCCCAGTCTATAATCATGCTGTCTGTCTCCCTGGTGTTGAGTCACATTAGTTCTTTGTATATTTTGGAGATCAAACCCTTGTCTGAGGTATCATTGGCAAATGTTTTCCCATACAGTTGGTTCCCTTTGAATTTTGCTGGTGTTTTCTTTAGCTTAACAGAATTATTATTATTATTATTATTTTTTTTTCCCCACTGTGCCATCAGCCAGGGCTGGGCTGTTTCTTTCTTTTTCTTTTTCCATTTTTTTTTCAATTTTATTGTTGTTGTATTACATCCATCCCCTTTTTGCTCTCCTCTGTACCCCTTCCCACCCACCCATTCCCCTCAAAGTCAATCCCACCTGTTGTCCATGTCCATGGTTCCTTTATACTAGGTTCTTGTCTACGCTGCTCCCCTTTCTTGCCTCTGCTTCCCCTCTCCCCCCAACCCCGTTCCCCCTGACCACTGAAGGCCTATTCACTGTATTCATGTATTTGGTTCTGTTTTGCTTGTTGTTAGTTTTGTTCATTATTGTCGTGTAATGGGTAAGATCATATGATGTTTGTCCTTCACTTACTGGCTTATTTCACTAAGCATAATACTCTCCAGTTCCATCCATGTTGTTGCAAAGGGTACGAGTTCCTTCTTTCTTTCTGCTACATAAACTTTTCAATTTGATATAGTCCCATTTGTTTATTTGTTCTTTGATTTCCTTTGCCTTTGGTGAAATATCAGTAAACATATTTCTGCATAGGATATCTAAAATTTTACTGCCTATATTTTTTTCCATGACCTTTATGGTGGCACTGCTTATATTTAAGTTCTTTATCCATCTTGAGTTTATTCTGGTGTATGATGTAAGTTGGTGGTCTAGTTTTATCTTTTTGCATGTTGCTGTCTAGTTCTCCCAATACCACTTGTTGAAGAGACTGTTTTTATTCCATTTTATGTTCCTTCCCCCTTTGTAGAATATTAATTGATCATAGAGTCCTGGGTTTATTTTAGGGCACTCTATTCTGTTCCATTGATGTATATGTCTATTCTTATGCCAGTACCAGTTTTGATGACAGTAGACTTGTAGTATAGTTTGATGTCCAGTATTATGATTCCTCCTACCTTGTTCTTCATTCTCAAGATTGCTGTGGCTATTCTTGGGCTTTTTGGCTCCACATAAATTTTGAAGTATTTTTTCTATTTCTATGAAGTCTGTCATTGGTATTTTAATTGGGATTGAATCTGTAGATTGCTTTAGGTATTATGGACATTTTAATGATGTTAATTCTTCCCATCCATGAACATGGTATATGCTTCCATTTATTTGTATCTTCCTTAATTTCTTTTTTCATTGTTCTGTAGTTTTCTGAGTACAGTTCTTTTACCTCCTTGGTTAAGTTTATTCCTAAGTACTATATTTTTCTTGTTGCTATGGTAAATGGGATTTGTTTTCTAGCTTCTATTTCTGATGTTTCATTATTGGTATACAAAACTGCTTTTGATTTCTGGATATTGACTTTATATCCAGCTATTTTGCCTTACTGTTGATTCCTTCTACAGTATTTTTCTGTTCAGAAATTGTATTCTTCATTTCCTCCTGGCTCTTACTGATAGTTTCTAAATCCTTTTTAATGCTGTTGTTGCTCCCAGTAAGTTCCTTGTAACTTCCCTGGAGTTCTTTGTAGTTTCCCTGGAGCTGTTTATAGTTTTCTTTGAGCTGGCTGAGCTCCTTGAACTGCTCTATCATCATTCTTTTGAATTCCATATCTGAGTTTGTTTGCCTGTGTTTCATTTGGTGATCTTTCTGGGGATTCTTCCTTTCCTTTTGGTAATGGACTGATTGTTTTTTTCCCCATTTTGGTTGTCTGTTGTTGCTGGTTTTTTTTATTGTATTAATCTACTTTGCTTCCCTGCCTTTGTGGAGCACCTTTCTGTGTTAGAAGATTTGTGGAGTTCATTGTTGCAGTCTCCTAGACTTTCTCCACTTGTTGCTCTTGGGGTGGCCTTTATGTTGTAAACTTGGGCTGTTTGGTTGTATTTTGAATTGGTTGTGTATGTTGTTCCTTTCCTTCCAGTTGGCTGATTGAGAGACACATCAGATTGAGAGACTATTCTTTCTCATACTGTTTTTGAGCTGCTCCTGAAACAGAACCAGCAGTCCAGGCAAAATAACCACACCTTCAGAGATATCTTTCTTCTTTAATCCCCCTTTCTACTGCCTATGAACATAACTATATATCCATACCCTCCAAGGTAACCCTTGCTTTTAATCACTCCCTCAGCTGCATCTAAGCCAGTCTTAATAGGGATGTAGATATGATAAGACTGTTGTATGAGGGGAAAAATAATTAAGTTGACTAAAGTATAGATAATTTTGAAGGGTGCAAAGGAGTAGCAAAGGTAGCAGGGATACGAGATAGAAAGCCAACTTATCTCTTCTATAGAAATGAGGAGGGGGAAATCCTCAAGTGCAAATCCTCAAGTGCAAATGAACAGTATAAGCCTATATATATAGTTGTCACATCAGCCTCCCTGTTCACCCTTAATGATCTGTGATTGATCCAGGTGGAGCCAGGACCTGTGTGCTTTTAGCAGAAAGAAAAAAATCTGTAGTCCCTAGTAGTGCATCCACACACACACAATAGTGATAAAGAAAGAGTTTAGGTGGCTGGGGAGGGGAGGATTACTTAGATTGAGGACTGGGAATGACTTGTAGCAAGAGAGTGAATAGACTTTAAAACAAGAGTAGGAGGAGGGTGTTGGGTATTTAGGTGGATTGAGATAGGGTAGGAGTAAAAATATGTGAGTTGGGATACACTGTGACATAAACAGTATTTACTTAAAATGAACTAATTGTGAGGGTCGGAAGTAACTTTTGAAAATGATACGTTAGGGATTAATAGTTCATGTGTAACTGAGGTTCTTGAGATTAGCAGTGATCCATTTCCTGTTTCTGCTTCTTTTTCTTGATCAAATATCTGTAGTCTACAGTCTAGCTGTGTGGCCTTGGAGTGGCAGGACCTATGGTTGTCACAGTCAGGGCTGATTCTGAGTGCCAGTCCCCAGGTAGGCTGAGCCTCCAGTAGCCTATCTGGGTTTCTGTGCTGCTGGTGTTTGGGGGCCCTCCCTTCCCTCACTGGTTCTATGTGAAGACCTGCAAGGTGCTTCTGTGGTGTCTATGGCTGCTCCTCCACTCCAGCTCCTGTGATGGCTGGCCCTACCCCCACAGGTCCCAGAGGAGGTAGCCCTTGTTCGCAAACAGCACCTGACTCCCCCGGACCCCTTCATGTTGCCTGTAGGTGAAGGCTAACCCTCCAAGCAGTCCTGCTCTTTGAGGAGTTTTTCACCACCACCTCTGTGATGCGTGCCTGGCTCCCTAGAGGGTCTGCAGTGCAGTCTGCTGGCCAATGGTACTCCTCCCCCTCCAGCTCCTCTAGGAGACCTTTGTAGCCTATAAGGGGCGTGCCAGCTGTACCAGCTGCAAGTTCCTGGCGCGCAGTTTCGAGTTTTTGTGGGAGCCTGTGTGCTGGTGTGGGTGCATGGGGCTGGGCCTTCCCCCTCGCCTGGGATCCGAGCCACCCCCTCCCCTGGGGGCTCAGCGGCACAATACTCGGCCCTCTCGCTGCTCTGGCTGGTGCACTTCCCGGCTCCCTTGCTCATGCTCCCTGAGGTCCTCTCCTCTTCTATCTCTGGCCCAGTGAGGATCTTCCTCTCTCTCAGTCTCTGGAGTATGGCTCTCACACAGTCCCTCACCTACACGAGTTCAATTCCTCATTCCATCAGGAGTTTGCACTCACTGTCCACACTTTACTGCTCAGATTACTAGTCACCAGGGAGCCTGGAGCCGTCTTCAGTTAGAGCCGCTCCTCTGGGCAGAGCTGCCACTGCCCAGAGCCAACCTCGGCCCTCCTGCGGGTTTGGTACTGTCTCACCTGCTCTTTTGAAGGCCTTTGCAGCCTCTGGGCTGTGCACCCCTGAGTCCAGATGCTTACCGCTCCAATTCGTAGGGACCTGCAGACATCTTGTGCTCCTTACCCTATCCTCCAACTGCTCTGGCACTCAAGAATGCCACCAGCACTGCTCTCTACTCTGTTGCCATCTTTTCTTTCTCTCCATTTTTAGTTTTTAAAGGAAGCTTTATACTGCTTTCCACAGTGGCTGCAGCAGTATGCACTCTTACCAACAGTGCCCTAGGGTTCCATTTTCTCCATATCTCCTCCACAACAGACTTGTTGTTTTGTTAATGACAGCCATTCTGACAGGTATGAGGTGGTATCTCATTGTGTGTGTGTGTGTGTTTTTTTAAAGATTTTATTTCATTATTTTTAGAAAGAGGGGAAGGGAGAGAGGCAGAGAGGGAGAGAGACATCAATGTATGGTTGGTTGTGTTTCACCTGCCTCCAGCCACAGACCTGACTGGAGACCTGGTCTGCAACCTGGTTATGTGCCCTGGCTGGGGAATTGAACCTGTGACCTTTGGGTTCGCAGGCCAGTGCCTTATCCACTGTGCTACCAGCCAGGGCACATTGTGGTTTTAATCTGCAACTCTCTGATGGTTAGCAATGTTTGGTATCCTTTTATATGCCTCTATGGACCCTCTGTATGTCCTACTAAGAGAAGTGTCTGTTCAGTTCTTTTGCCCATTTTTAATTGGATTGTTTGTCTTCTAGGTATGGAGTCATATGAGTTCTTTATATATTTTGGAGAATCAACCCTTGTCTAAGATGTCACTGGCAAATAGGTTTTCCCATACAGTTGGTTTTCTTTTCATTTTGATGATTCTTTTTTTTTTTTTAGCTGTGCAGAGACTTTTTAATTTTATGTAGTCCCATTTGTTTGTTCATTCCTTTATTTCCTTTGCCCTAGAGGATGTGTAAGCAAAAATATCGCTGAAATTTTACTGCTATTTTCCTGTAGGACTTTTACGGTGTCAGAGCTTATGTTTAAGTCTTTTATCCATTTTGAGTTTATCTGCTGTATGGTGTAAGTTGATGATCATTTCATTTTATTTTTTAACATGTCCCCGTCCAGTTCTCCTAACACCATTTGTTGAAGAAGCTATTTTCACTCCCACTTTATGCTTCTGTCCCCTTTTTCAAATATTAATTGATCATAGATACCTGAGTTATTTCTGGACTCTATTCTATTCCATTGACCTAAATGTCTATTCTTATGCCAGTACCAGACTGTTTAGATTACAGAGGCCTTGTAATACAGTTTGATATCAGGTGTTATGATCCCTCCTACTTCGTTCTTAAGATTGCTGAGACTATTTAGGGTTATTTTTGGTTCCATGTAAATTTTTGAAATATTTGTTCTAAATCTGTGAAATGTGTGGTATTTTAATAGGGATTGCATTGAATCTATACATTGCTTTGGGTAGTATGGACATTTTAATGATGTTAATTCTTTCAATCCATGAGCATGGTATATGTTCCCACTTATTTGTATCTCCCTTAGCTTCTTTCTTCCCTGTACCTTAGTTTTCTGAGTATAGGTCTTTTACATCCTTGGTAAGTTTATTCTTAGGTAATTTGTTTTTCTTGTTGCTATAATAAATGGAATTTTCCCCCTAGCTTCTGATATTTCATTGTTGGTGTACAAAAATGCCTTAGATTTCTGGATATTGACTTTGTATCCCATTATTTTTCCATATACCCTTATTAGGTCCAGTAGTTTTTTGGTGGCTACTATGTACAGTATCATGTCATGTGCAAATAATGACAGTTTTACTTCCTACTTTCTAATTTGTATGTCTCTTATTTCTTGTCTGATTGGTATAGCTAGAGCTTGTAATACTATGTTTAATAAAACTGGTGAAAGTGGGCACACTTGTCTTGTTCTTCATCTTAGGGGGAAATCCTTTTATTTTTTCCCATTGAGTATGATTGTTAGCCATAGATTTCTTGTGTATGGCCTTTATTATGTTGAAGTATAATCCCTCTATTCCCACTTTGCTGAGCATTTTCATCATAAATGCGTGCTGCACTTTATCAAATGCTTTTTTAGCACCTATTGATAAGATCATGTGATTTTGTCTTTCATTTTGTTCATGTGATGTATTATGTTTATTGATTTGCAAATGTACCATCTTTGCATCTCTGGAATGAATCCCACTTGATCATGTATGATTTTTTTAATGTATTGCTGGACCCAATTTGCCAATATTTTTGTTGAGAATTTTAGCATCTGTGTTCATTAGAGATACTGGCCTGTAGATTTGTCTTTGTTGTGTCTTTATTTGGTTTTGGAATTTGGATAATATTGGCTTCATAGAAAGTGTTTGGGAGTCTTTCCTCTTCTTGAAATTTTTGAATAGTTTGAGAAGGATAGGAGTTAGCTCTTTCCTAAATGTTTGGTAACATTCACCTGTGAAGCTCTCTGGTTTATAGCTTTTATGTGCCATGACTTTTTTTGTTACTGTTTCAATTTTACTTGCTGTCATTGGCCTATTTAGGCTTTCTGCTTTTTCTTGTTTCTGTTTTTTTTTTTTTTTTAATTTATTATTTTTAGAGAGAGGGGAAAAGAGAGGCAGAGAAGGAGAGAGACATCAATGTATGGTTGCCTTTCTCCTGCCACTAGCTATGGACCTGGCTGGAGACCTGGCTTGCAACCTGGTTATGTGCCCTGTCTGGGAATCGAACCATTGATCTTTGGGTTCGAAGGCTGGCACCTTATCCACTGTGCCACCAGCCAGGGCCTCTTGTTTCAGTTTTGAAAGATTATATGTTTGTATAAAGTTGTACATTTAGTCCAGGTGGTCCAATATTTAGGATATAGTTGTTCATAGTAATTTATTCAAATCCTTTCTATTTTTGTGTTATTGGTTGTGATTTCTCCTCTTTTGTTTCTGAGGTTTTTTATTTGGTTCCTGTCTCTTTCTCACTTGATGAATCTGGTTAATGGCTTGCCAATTTTGTTTATCTTTTCAAAGAATCAACTCCTGGATTTATTGATCTTTTGAATTGTTCTTTTAGTCTCTACGTCATTTAATCCTACTTTGATCTTGATTTTCCTTCCTTTAACTCACTCTGAACTTTGTTGTTGTTCCTATAGTTCTTGTAGATACAGGTTTTGGTTGTTTAATTGAAATTTTCTCTTTTTTAGGTAAGACTGAATTGCTATGAACTTTCCTCTCAGGGTTGCCTTCACTGTGTCCCATAGGTTTTGGGCTGTTGTGTGCTTATTTTCATTTGTTTTCTGAAACTTTTTTATTTCTTCCCTGATTTCATTGTTATCTCAATCATTATTTAATAGCATGTTATTCAGTCTCCATGAATGTTTTTGAGTTTTTTCCTTGAGGTTGAGTTCTAGTTTCAAGCCATTGAGATGCAAGGAGATGCTTGATATGATTTCAGTCTTCTTGAATTTGTTAAGGCTTGTTTTGTGTCCTACCATGTGGTCTATCTTTGAAAGTGTTCTGTGTGCCTTTGAAAACAGTGTTTGTTTTGTTTCTTTGAGACGAAAGGTTCTGTACATATCAATTAAGTCCATCTGATCTAGAGTATTGTTCAACGCCACATTATGTTGGTTGATTTTGATTTTTTTTGAGGGGGAGATCTATCCATTGTTGATAATGGGGTGTTGCTGTCAATATCTTCCTTGAAATCCTCCAAGATATTCCCTATATATTTGGGTGCCCCTATGTTGGGTGTATATATGTTTACATTAGTTATATCTTTTATTAAAACAATTATTCACTTAAGTATTATGTAAGGTCCTTCTTTGTTTCTTTTTATGGCCTTTGCTAAAATCTATATTTTGTCTGATATAAGTGTTGCTACCTCTGATTTTTTTAATGACCATTTTCTTGAATATTTTTTCCATTCCTTCACTTACAATCTTTGCATGTCTCATGTTCTGAGGTAAGTCTCTTGAAGACAGTATACATGTATATGAGAATCATATTTTCTTATCGATTCAGCCACCCTATTTCTTTTGGCTGGAGCATTTAATCCATTTACATTCAAGGTTATCATTGATAGCTACTTATTCATTGCCATTTTTCCCATAGTATCTCTGTCTCCACCCCCTCTCACTTCATATTTTTCAAGCAGTCCTTTTAGCATTCTTGCAGTGCTGGCTTGGTAGGGATGTACTTTTTTAGGCTATATTTAGTTTGAGAAATTCCTTATCTCACCTTCCATTTTAAATGAGAGTTTTCCTGGGTAGAGTAGTCTTTGTAATAAGCCTTTGGTTTTCCTTACTTGGACTATTTCTTGCTATTATATTCTGGCTTGTAGAGTTCCTGTTGCAAACCCAGCTGATAGCCTTATCAGAACTCCCTTGAATGTCATTAGTTGTTTCTTCCTTGCTGCCTTTAAGATTCTCTCTTTGACATTAATTTTGCCATTTTGATTATGATGTGTCTTGGAGTGGGCCTCTTTGAATTCATCTTTGAGGCCCTCTATGCTCCCTAGACTTGTGTGAATTTTTCTCTTATCATGTTAGGGAAGTTTTCTGCCCTTATTTTTTCAAACAGGTTTTCTATCCTTAGCTCTTCTTTTCCTTCTGGTATCCCTATGATATGGATATTATTATGTTTCATATTGTCCTGCAGCTTCCTTAAACCCATTTTCTTCTTTTTGAGTCTTTTTTCATTTTGTTGCTCTGTCTGGGAATTTCTTTCTACATTGGCCTCCAGCTCACTGATTTAATCCTCTACTTCATGTATCCTGCCTTTAATTGGTTCTACTCTGTTCTTCAATTCAGAAATTGTATTCTTCATTTCTTCCTGGCTTTTGTTGATAGTTTCTATGGTCTTTTTCATGGTGGTATAGTTTGTAGTAAGTTCCTTGTAACTTTTCTCAAGTTCCTTGTAGTTCTCATGGAGCTCTTTGAGCACCTTTATAATCATCATTTTGAACTCATTGTCTGATAGTTTGCTTGCCTCTGTTTAATTTAGCAGTCTTTCTGGGGATTCCTCCTTTTATTTTGATTGGGTGTTATTTGTTTCCCCATTTTAGGTGACTCCTCTTACTTGTTTCTGCATCTTAGGTTGACCTATTTTGACTCCCTATCTTCATGGTGTGACCTGTGGGGTTCAGTAGTGCTGTCTTATTGATCCCTGAGCTTGATTGTCTTGGGTGTCCTTTATACCATTTATGTGGCTCTCTGTTTGTAACTGGGTTTTGGTTGTTGTTGGGTCATTCTTTGGTAGGTCCTTCCCTCTAGCTGGCAGATGAGAGTCATTCCATCCACCACATCTTGTATGTTGTTGTACAGATGCTGCCAGAACAGAACCAAAGAGCCCAGCAAACATACCCAAATCCATAGCAGTAACCCCCACCCACAATCACACTTTCAACAGCAAATGCACCAATATTAATAAAGGTGTACAGGGATTAATACTATTATAATAAAAGAAAAGCAAATATGAGATGATCCACTGAAAGAAAAATGGTTTTGAGAGTGTGGAAGGAGAAGCAATACTAAGAGTAGAGAATAGAGACAAGGTGAAGAGAGAAAGAAAATAAAATTTACATTGTAAATAAAAAATGGAGAGATAAAAGTGGAAATGGAATAAGTGAAGGGAAGCATGTTTAAACAGGAATTTTATATATATATATATATATATATATATAGAGAGAGAGAGAGAGAGAGAGAGAGAGAGAGAGAGAGAGAGAGAAAGAAGAAAATAGGGGAAAATGATTCACCACAGCAATATCAACAAGAGAGCAAAGATTAATATAGGTAGGATGGGAATAAGAGGGAAAAGAGAAAGAAAAATGATTTTGAGGGGTAGAGGGGAGAAGTAATACTAAAGGTGGAAAATGAAAACCAGGCTAAGACAGGGAAAAACTCAAATTTAAAGCAAACAGAAAGGAAAGGCAGGAGGAAGGCAAAATGGAGTAAGGAAGGGGAATGGAAAAATTTGGGATTTGAAATACAAAAATAGTGAAAATCTAGAAATAAAATTAATGAAATGCAACAACCACCACCATATCCACAACCTAACTTTCAACTTTAAATACATTATTTTATTAAAAGTTGTACATGCTTGCCCTGGCTGGTGGCACAGTGGATAAGGCACTGGCCTGTGAACCCAAAGGTCACTGGTTCGATTTCCAGCCAGGACACACATAACTGGGTTGCAAGCTAGGTCTCCAGCCAGGTCCTTAGCTGGAGATAGGTAAAAGGCAACCATATATTGAAGCTTCTCTCCCTTCTCCTCTCTAAAAAATAATAAACAAAATATAAAGAAATTATTTTTAAGTTGTACATGCTTGATAGGTTTACACGTTAGATCAAAGCTTTTCAGAAATAAATATTGTAAGTTTTGTCCTTATATGTTAGTCATTTTTTGGACTTTTACCCCCAATTTGTCTAGAACATTATTGAATTTTCTACTAAGTTTACATTTATTATTCAAAGGTCATTTCAGTGATTTATTTTTATTGAACAATCTCAAAGGAAAACAATTCTAAAACAAGAAAAATTTAATTTTCCACTTAATTTTTTTAATCTTTAGAAGAATTAATTTTCTTCTCTGTTATCTAGAGGTTCAAGTAATTGAATCAGAAGATATAGGAAGGTATCCATTAAGTAAAAACAGGTCAGTAGTATTTGGTGGGGGTGATGGATTGCTCAGTGGAGTAGTAAGTACTCTATTTGTTTATAGTTATAATAAAAAAGCAGTGTGACCTCTTAGTGAAACAATTAGAATTAGAAGGCATCTTTAAAAAGATCTAATGCAGCTATATCTGAAACTTAAATGTGATAAAGAACATGTTTTTAGGAACAACAATATCATATTTTGAGGTGAAAAAATATTCTTCCTATTAATAAAGCAGCAATACCTCCTGTTGGCAATTAAGTATTGCTTAGCTATGTAGCCAATGTAATGAGACTATAAAAAGCAACAGTTGGTATAAATATTGAAAAATTAGAGGAAAATGATCTTTTCTTTATATACTTGACTGCATAGAAGGAATAGACTCAACTGAAATATTGTACTGGGTTGTACAAAGAGCCATCTTATGGGGAAAAAAAATGAACTTTTTGGCCAACCCAATATTAGTAAATTCATTACAAAGTCCAGACATGAGATAATTATGTAAAAATTAATCTTTCTTATATTAGGGGTCAGTTAACTATGGCACACAGTCAAAACCTGACCTATTGTCTGTTTTTGTAAACTTTTGTACTCATTTGTTTACATATTGTCAATGGCTGCTCTTGTGTTACAATGGCAATGACCAAGTTATTAGTAGTGGAGATCATATGGACCATAGAGCCTAAAATATTTACCACCTGGCCTTTTAATGAAAAAGTCTGCCAATCTTTGTTCTATATATTCAATAGGGAAATATTTCTGAGCAAAAATGAAATATATATTTTATAAAATATAAAAATACTTAAGATTAATCTCAAGAGAAACTTGAGCATACATTGTAAATGATAGAAGATGCATAAAAAAATATATTTTTGAAAAAAGTTGTGGGGAAGTATTGTTTACATTAAAGTAAACAATTCTTTAATGATAAAGTATTGTTTAAAGTCAGTAATTAAAATAATGTGGGCTATACATAAATAGAGCAATGGAATAAAATAGTCAAGAAACAGAATTACCTGGCTGGTGTGGCTCAGTGGATTGGCACCAGCCTACAAACCCAAAGGTTGCTGGTTCGATTCCCCAATCAGGGCACAAACCCAGGTTGCAAGCCAGGTATCCAGCCAGGTCCTTAGCTGGAGGCAGGTGAAAGGCAACCATACATTGATGTTTCTCTCCCTTTCTTCCTCCCTCCCTGCCCTTCTCTCTGGAAATAATGAATAAAAATATTTTTTTTAAAAAACACTTAATTGACTCATGTATATTTGTAATTTAGTATATGCTAAAGCTAGCATTTCAAATGTAGAGTTTGAAAATAAAGTAAGCAAAAACTGGTAGAACTGATTAAACTGGAAAAATAAATCACTATTCCTTTCAATAAAGTAAGTAGACAGAAAAATCAACTACCTTGACCTATTTGACGTTTTAGAATATGACACCAAACTTATTTTCAAATTTTCAAATGTATGTGGAACATTCTCTAAGAATTTATTTTTGAGGTCATAAAATAAATCTCAATGTATTCCAAAGGAAAGGAACTGTATAATGTATTTTTATGGAATTAAATACAAATTTCAAAAGTTTCAAAATATTTGCAAATTAAACAAGGTACTTCTAAATAAACTATAGTCAAAGTAATCATAAGAAATAAAGCATATACCGTATAACTTATGGGATGCAGTGACAAAATTTTAATTTTTATTCCATTTTTTAAAAAGTTTTAAAAATTAATTTATTGTTGCTTTATTACATTTATCCCATTTTCCTCCCATTGCTCTACCCTGCCTCCCTATCCCCTCTCCCACAGCCAATCTCCACATGTCTTCTATGTCTATGGGTCATTTATACTAGTTCCTTGACTAAATTGTTCCCCTTCTTTGCTTCTTTCTCTCATTCCCTCCTCCCCTCTGCACACTGAAAGTTGTTCCTTATTTCCATGCCTCCGGTTCTATTTTGTGTTTGTCTTATTCATCTGTCTCCTGTATTAGGTGAGATCATATGGTATGTCTTTCATGGACTGGCTGATTTCACTAAGCATAATACTCTCCAGGTCCATCCATGTTGTCACAAAAGATAGAAGTTCCTTCTTTCTTTCTGTTGTGCAATATTCCATTGTGTAAATGTACTAAAGTTTTTTGATCCATTCATCCACTGATGGGCACTTAGGGTGTTTCCAGCACTTGGCTATTGTAAATAGTGCTGCTATGAACATAGGGGTTACATAGGTTCTTCTGTATTGGTGTTTCAGGGTTCTTTGGGTATAATCCTAGCAGTGGAATTGCTAGGTCAAAAGGCAGTTCCATTTTTAGTTTAGTTTTTTTTTTTTTAAAGATTTTATTCATTATTTTTAGAGAGAAAGGCAGGGAGGGAGGGAGAAAGGGAGAGAAACATCCTCACCAGCACTTGTTGTTTGTTGATTTGTTAATGATGGCCATGTGTTTAAAGGTAAAGTTAGTCACTTGGTTTGGGCCATGCTGAATCTGTTATGCTTGAGGGACCTCCAAGTACCTCAACATCTAATGTTAAAAAGATTATTGAGCTGAAGACCTAGATCTGGGGGAATGTTTTCCTTGAAGGTGATTCTTGAAGACGTGTGAATGGATTGGCTCCCTAGGAAACATCAATCTTCATTCCTAACTTGACTGTTCTTCATGGCCCAACCCAAGAGTTATCTGTTCCATGAAGCCTACTAACACTCAACTTCCTCTGATTCTTTCATCAGTACTCCTCAAACTCTGCTGAAGATGCAATTTTATTTACAACCAGAAAATCTGAAAACAACCAAAATAGCCAATAGGTATTTACTGGAAAGTTTGGTGGGCTAATTTGAGGACAGCAGCTGAAACTGGAGGTGTAACTGCCATTGTCCATTTCAAAAGTGAAGAGATGACAGTGGTTAAGGCGTCGGCCTGCGAACCCAAAGGTCGCAGGTTCGATTCCCCATCCAGGGCACATAACCAGGTTGCAAACCAGGTCTCCAGTCAGGTCTGTGGCTGGAGGCAGGTGAAAGGCAACCGTACATTGATGTCTCTCTCCCTCTCTGCCTCTCTCCCTTACCCTCTTTCTAAAAAGTAATGAAATAAAATCTTAAAAAAAAAAAAAAAAAGTGAAGAGATGGAAAACCACTGTGTAAGGCCTAAAGGGGCTGGAGCAGTGTAGTTCTTAACTCCTTTAGAAGCTGACCCACCAAGATTCATTCCAAAACAGAAGTCCACACTAAGGAGAAATGACTCGAATGTCAGCAGACCATAGGTAATAGGGATGAAGAAAAGAAAGTGAGTGAAGGGAACAGAGTCAGCAAGCCCAGAAGGAAAGCTTAGTAAAGTTATAAGAGCCATCTGAAAAAGCCACCTAAAAGGTCAGGAAAACTTAATTTAAATAAGCAATAGAAAAGAGTCATGATAAAATACCAAACAAATGACTATAAAGAGATGCTAAGGAACTTACCTCTCCCTATAGACGATAAAGGTGCACCAGAAAGACATGCTCAAGAACATCAAAACTATGACTTAAAATTTCAAAATGAGCTTAAAGACATTAGGAGAATTACATAAGACACAGAGAGTGACAAAAACCATAATATAAAATTTAAATTTAAAAGTATATGAAAAATCAAGAGTTAGACATAGGAACCAAGATGGCAGAGGAATAAGTGGAGCTCCACCAATCTCCTCCCAACACCAAACTGGAATTACAACTTAATTAGGGAGAAATCATCCAGAATAACCAACTTAACACCACCTCAAGAGAAGCCTTATTACCACAGACAGAACAGAAGAGCAGATTCATCACAATGTGACTGGTAGGAAGTGCAGAGACTGGAGAGGCTGGCTGGGCTCCCACAAGCAGCAGCTGAAGGGACAGAGAAACAGCTTAGCAGCTGGGGGCTCCACCTGAGAAGGGTGGGATCTAAACCCTCAACGGGCTTCCCAGCCCACAGCAACAAAGCTGAGAGTAAAATGGCACCCAGCTGTGAAAAGCAAAAAGCTGCCAGGTTTAGCTGGCTTGACAGAGAGACAGAGTTCTTAAAGGGACCACTCATGAAAATACAGAGGCACACACTGGGCTCCAGCAGAGGGAGGGCACAATGAACTAGAGAAGTTTGGAGAAAGTTTGAATCAGTGGCTTTAGGGGGAGAGCTGAGGGAGCAGCATGTGAGTCCAGTGGTGACTCATCCCCCATATAGCCATCAGACCATTTTTCTTCAAAGGTCAGGAGCCTGAGGGGAAGCCACAGCTCCACCCATAGGAATTAATCCACCCTACCCAGCAGTGCCTAAACCTGACCTCAGATCACAGGTTGATTGGATTAACAACTGAATTCATCTGCCCTGCCCAGAGGTGACTAAAACTGACGCTGATCACAAACTGATTGGACTAACAACTAAAGGAGACAAAGACAGTGGCCCTCTGGTGTCTCCAACTGGCTAACTAGGCCCAGACTGGGACACAAACTGATGTCACCAAGCACAGATCCAGTAAGTATTAAAAGCCCCACCTCTACTCCACAGGTTACACCACTAAGACAGTAAGTCAAAGCAGACCAATCTAAGAAGCAGAAACAAACAAGAGCTACCTAAAATGGGAGACAAAGAAATAAACTCTCAATAAATGGAAAGGAGGAATCCCCAGGAAGAGTGCAAAATGAAATAGAGGCAAGAACCCTATCAGACATGGAATTCAAAATAATGATGATAGAGAAGCTCAATGAGCTCAGTCAGTTCAAAGAAAACTACAAACAACTCCAGGGGATTTACAAAAAACTCCAGGGAAACTACAAGGAACTTACTGAGAACTACACAAGCATTCAAAAGGACATAGACGCCATCAATAGGAGCCAGAAGAAAATGAAGAATACTATTTCTGAATTGAAGAACACAGTAGAAGGAATCAAAGCAGGCTAGAGAAAGCACAGTATTGGATCATCCAGTTAAAGGTCAATGCAGGAAAAAACTCCCAGGAAGTGCAACAAAATGAAAAAAGACTGAAAAAGAATGAACACGTTTTAAGAGAGCTGCAGGACAACATGAAATGTAATAACATCCGTATCATAGGGATACCAGAAGGAGAAGAGGAGGAGCAAGGGATAAAAAAAAAAAAAAAAAAAAAAACCTGTTTGAAAAAGTAATGACAGAAAACTTCCCTAACTTGAAGAGAGAAAATGTCATGCAAATTCAGGGAGCACAGAGAGTCTCAAGGAAGATGAACCCAAACAGGCCCACTCCAAGACACATCATCATGAAAATGGCAAATTTCAAAGACAAGGAGAGAATCCTAAAAGCAGCCAGAGAGAAACAGCTAATAACACGCAAGGGGGTTCCCATAAGGTTATAAGCTGACTTCTCAGCAGAAACACAACAAGCCAGAAGGGAATGGCAAAAAATATTTCAAGCAATGAAAAACAAAGGTGGGCAACCAAGAATACTCTACCCAGCAAGGCTGTCATTCAAAATGGAAGGTGAAATAAGGAGCTTCCCAGACAAAAGAAGTCTGAAAGAATACATTTCCACCAAACCAGCATCTCTTGCAGATGCTAAAGGGTCTGCTTTAACAACATGAAGAAACAGAGAGACATGCAGGAACACAGGTAGAAAGGTAAATTAATTAAATACACCAATCAAAAGACATAGGGCAGCTGAATGGATAAGAACCAACTTTAACTTAGGAATGCTTTAAAGGGGTTGTGTTATAAATAGATTTTACTAAATAAGGTACAATTTTGTATATTGTATCTGCATTACTGCAGGTTAAGTTTTCTTAGATTGGAATCATTTCACAATATGGGAAAATCAGGTTACTTGCAGTAACTCAGAAAAATTGAGTGCAGTTAAGGAAGAAGAAAAAAGTAAGAAAATGTGGATGTATATTACATAGAAGACATGTTATCTTTCTTATTTACTGTTATAAAATATGTGCTTATTTGTGGGTGCGTAATATATAGATTTTGTTAGCAATTTATGTTTTAAATAGCAACCAACTGGTCATGGGTGTGTTGTGAAGTCAGTCAATCTTTAGGTTAGAAAAGATGCTGAGAATGAAGACCAATTTGGATGGAAGTTGCAAACTACTAAACTATATGATTTGTGTACATAGACAATACATATTCTCATATTAGCATGCAAATTAGATGAGATTCCTTTCAACTAAATCGTGGAAATACACATTTCCAGTTATGAAGGCCCCCAAACTAGTGCT
>PVIW01015545.1:0-19428 GCA_004026585.1 Noctilio leporinus | reverse complement strand
CAATGGAATTCTATGTAGCAGAAAGAAAGAAGGAACTTGTACCCTTTGCAACAACATGGATGGAACTGGAGAGTATTATGCTTAGTGAAATAAGCCAGTCAGTGAAGGACAAATATCATATGATCTCACCCATTACGGGACAATAATGAACAAAAGTGACAACAAGCAAAACAGAACCAAGAATATGAATACAAGGAATAGGCCTTCAGTGGTCAGGGGAACGGGGTAGGGGGGAGGGGGAGGTAGAGGCAAAGAAGGGGAGCAGCTTAGACAAGAGCCTATTATAAAGGAACCATGGACATGGACAACAGGTGCGATTGACTTTGGGGGTAATGGGTGGGTGGGGAGGGGGACAGAGGGGAGCAAAAATCGGATGGATGTAATACAACAATAATAAAAGAAAATAAAATAAAAATTTAAATAGAAAAATAAATAAATAAATTAAAAAAAAAAAACATCTAAAATAGCAAAGCAGATCTGGGGTATAACTGGTAAGAAAGCAGTAGTCATTCAAAGGAGTTGGGGTCTGTATGGCTTTTTTCAACTGCTGCATAGCCTTGGGAGATACAATATTTTGTGCTGAGTTTGCAGATGGATTTGTCTGTCTGTTCTCCCAGTCTGATTACTGACAGGGCTACTTATTCTCAGTACAAGATTATTTTTACTCCTCTGCAGATTTAGATTCTTTACATCCTAAATATGGAGTACAGTAAAATATTCTCATCAACTGAGGGTTCTTGCTAGCTGTGTTTCAATACATTCAATCTAGCTCCTTTGGAACTGTGAATCAATTGTCCAAGGGCAGCTCTTCCTCAGTCTCTAAACCTCAGGGTTTCTTTCCCTGTAAAATAATATAATGCTATTTATCTCAGACGATTATCATGAAAATATCAATGAAATTTAGTATGTCAAAAAGCTTTTGCAATCTACTATGCAGTATAAAAGCATGAAGCAGAATTATTTTTATTTACTAATTATAAGCTCTAATCTAGAGCAGTTTACATACAAGACACCATATTTGAGAATGGACATCTAGAGTTTGTTCACTAAGTAAAAAGAAATAACAAATATTTCTTAGGTATATTTTAAGTATATTTTATGGATAGCTCAAGGCTAAGACCCACTGTAGAATTGGAACTATGAATAGAAGAGTCACCACTCTTCCAAAAATCATCGGTCATATAAGCAACAGTTAACATTGTCCATAGGTAAAACTACACTACTCTGAAGTTTACTTTTCCATTGAGGCCTTCTTGTGACTTACAAATTCTATATTCACATATAGGTATGATGATATTTGAAACATTTAAATCAAATACAAAATGATCAGTGTTTCTTCTTTCAGCAGGATGAGTCAAAATGGGAAGGAAGAAGACATGGTGTGTGTGTGCGTGTGCGCCTGTGTGTGTGTGTGTGTGTGTGTGTGTGAACAAGCTCAATTTTGGGAAGTCCAGAACAGGCGAATAGTGGGAAATTGCCAAAACAGGGCCCATAATTTTGCTTCAGCCTGCCTGGGACTTCAACAATTTCCTTTATACTTTGGAAACAAGCTATACATTTACAGCTCCATATTGTTTGTTTGTTTGTTTGTTTTTTCTGAGATAAGATTTTATTTTATTTGACTTTTTGTGGTTAAGATTTTAAAAAATTTATTATTTTTAAAGAGAGGGGGAGGGAGAGAGGCAGAGAGGGAAAGGGGGACATCAATGTATGGTTGCCTTTTATTTGACTTTTTATTGTATTCTTTTGCAGTTGTCTCAATCCATATTTTTAAATGGTGAGTTATAAAAAGATTATTTGGAGTCTCAAGGTTGACTCATCTTATTTCAAAAATACAGTCTTTTGGTACCCATATTATAGTTCCCTCCTTTGTGAAGGATATTTCACTCATTCAAGGAGAGGATAATGAGGTAAAGAGATGGAAACAGAAGGCCAGAAAGTGGTGGAGCTGAAATGAAGCAACCAAAACTAAAAACAAAGCTTATATTCTACTTATAGCCTTTCAAGAATTGAAAGTAAATGAAATTATTTGCATTTTAAGAAGCTCATTTGAAAAACTGAAGATAAATTGAATGTATTTTATAGGTCAATAATTATAAAATACTTATTAAAGTGTTTTATGGTATTGCTTGAGAAAAACATTAGATATTGAGAGGGAGATTTATAAAGTGAGATTTATAATCCAAAAGTTACTCTACATTGGTGCAAAGCAATTGCATTTAAATTCATGTAGTCCTCTTCCACAGTCAGATGCAATTTGCAACCCTGCAGGCAAACTTAAAGGCTATTATTTTTTGTTTAATAGAACTGCTTTAATATCTCTGGCATTTTTATTAGCAGTATGGACTACTTACTAGTAAATTATGAATACAATTTTAATTGCCAAACCTCTAGTATAATCAAATAAGAGGAAGTTCTGTAAAGGTATGGGACTGGGTTGTCCTTCCTATGTTGCTTACAACCAAAGATAACCATTTTATTTTTTGTCTCTGCCCAAAGTATTTATTTTTTAAGTGCATTTCATTGGTTATGCTATTACAGTTATCCAAGTTTTTCTCCTTTCCCCCTCTCTACTCAGTACCTCCATTCCCTTCATCAATCACCCCCCACCACACACACACTAGTTCATGTCCATGGGTCATGCATATAAGTTTGTTGCCTTCTCCATTTCCTGTATTATTTTTTTTAATATTTTTTAAAGATTTTATTCATCACTTTCAGAGAGAGGGGAAGGGAGAGAGGCAGAGAGGGAGAGAGATATCAATGCATGGTTGTCTCTCACCTGCCTCCAGCTACAGACCTGGCTTGCAACCTGGTTATGTGCCCTGGCTGGGAATCGAACCAGCGACCCTTAGTTTTACACTTTGGTGCCTTATTCACTGTGCCACCAGCCAGGGCCTTCCTGTACTATTAACATTTATTCTTAACATCCCCCTGTCTATTTTGTACCTACCAGTTATGCTTCTAGATTCCTGCACCTTTTCACCCTTTCTCTCCCTTCTGCTTCTCCACAAATAATCCTACATATGATCGCAATTTCTATGGTCTGTTCCTGTTCTAGTTCTTTGTTTAGTTTTTTATTTTTAATTCATTTGTTGATAATTGAGTTTGTTGTCATTTTGCTGTTCATAGTTTTGATCTTCTTTTGCTTAAATGTATCTTTTTGACATTTCATATAATAAGGGTTTGGTGATGAACTCCTTTAGCTTTACCTTCTCTGGGAAGCATTTTATCTGCCCTTCCATTCTAAATGATAGCTTTGCTGTATAAAATAATCTTGGTTGTAGATCCTTATTTTTCTTCACTTTGAATACTTCTTGCCAGTTCCTTCTTGTCTGCAAAGTTTCTCTTAAGAAATCAGCTGATAGTCTTATAGGAACCCCTTTGTAGGTAATTCTCTTCTCTTGCTTTTTTTGATTCCCTCTTTACCTTTAACCTTTGGCATTTTACTTTTGATATGTGTTCTTGTGATTCTCTTCAGATCTAGCTTGTTTGGGACTCTCTGTGCTTCCTGAAATTGCATGTATATTTCTTTTTCCAAATTTGGGAAGTTTTCCTTCATTATTTTTTCAAATAAGTTTTTGATTTCTTGCTCTTCCTCTTCTTTCTGATATCCCTATGATGTTGCTCCATAAATTCCTTAGCCTCTCCTAGTTTGTTTGTTTGTTTTCAATTCTTGTTTCTTCATTCTGTACTGGTCGACTGTTTCTTCCTTACGTGTCAAATTGTTGATTTGAACCCTGGCATCCTTCCCTTCACCATTGGTTTCCTGTGAATTTTTATTAATTTCTCTTAATGTAGCTTTCACTTCTTCCCTTATGCATTTGCTGTACTCAATCATTTTTGTGGGCATCTGTATCACCAGTGTTTTGAACTCAGTGTGTTATGTTAGCTATCACCTGCTTGCTTAGTTCTCCCTCTGGAGCCTTGATCTTCTCACTCTTGGGGGCCATGCTTCTCTGTCTTCTGTGTTTGTCTCTGTTAAAGTGTGACACAGCTCTCACACTTTACGTTGTAAGAGGCAGAGCCTCAGGTATTTGTTATTGGTTTCACAGCCTTTTGATGGTAAATGTAGGGGAGGGCTTAGAGGGAGAACAATGCTCCTTGCTCAGCCCTTACCACTTTTCTGATCACTTTACCCATGTTCTATATGCAACTGGAACCCCTCTAGCTGTTACCCTAGTGATGGTTCCCAGAGTGGGTGGGTTTGTGTATGTTCTAGGACCGTGGGAACTGTCTAAATGGACTGTCCTGAGAGACTGGCAGTTTCTTCCACCACCCAATCCCCACTGGTTTTCACATTGAGAAGCAATGAGGCTTTATTTTCGTTGTGCTGGAACCATGAGCTTTGCAATATGGTCTGGGACAGAAATCGCTTCCCAGGGGTCCCTCCCTACTTTTGTAATGTGTGACTGACTGCTCATTCTGCTGACTGACTGCAGCCACTGCCTTGCTGCTCCTGCTACACCACATCCTCTCTAACCCAGTTCCCTGGCTCTGTCACTCCTACCCGTGTGGGTGAGTACTACTTCTTTCTATCTTTGTTGGACTTCCATGAAGTTGTATTTTATTGTAGTTATGTGTTTTGTTTTGTTTTTTTTTTTTTTTTTTTGAGGTAGATGTAATCTTTCTTATGGCTGTAGTAGGAGGCAAAATGTGCCTACTTACACCTCCATCTTGACCAGAAATCAGAGACTATTATTTTTATGAACATTTTTCCCTCTTCACTCACTTCTCCCTTATTTATTAAATTTAATTTTGTTGTTGTACTACATCCATTCCCTTTTTACTTTCCTCTGTCCCAATCCCCACCCACCCACTCCTCCCCAAAGTGAATCCCACTTCTTGTCCATATCCATGGTTCTTCCATATTAGTTCCTTGACTAAACTGTTTCCCTTCTTTGCCTCCTCCTCCCCCCTCCCATCTCCCCTTCTCCCCTGATAATTTAAGGTCTATTCATCATATTCAACTACCTGGTTCTGTTTGACTTGTTTTTGTTCATTATTGTCCTGTAATGGGTGAGGTCGTATGGAATTTTTCTTTTACTGACTGGCTTATTTCACTAAGCATAATACTTTCCAGTTTGATCCATGTTGTTGCAAAGGGAAGGAATTCCTTCTTTCTGCTGTATAGTATTCCATTGTGTAAATGTACCAAAGATTTTAGATCTAATCATCCACTGATGGGCACTTAGGATGTTTCTAGCACTGGGCTATTGTAATAACACTGCTATGAAGATAGGGGTACATAGGTACTTATGAATTGGCGTTTCAGCGTTCTTTGGGTATAGTAGTGGATTGTTAGATCAAAAGGAAGTGCCATTTTTAGTTTTTTAAGGAAACTATTGTTTTCCATAGTGGCTGCACCAGCCTGCATTCTCACCAGCAGTGCACCAGGGTTCCCTTTTCTCCACATCCTCCCCAACACTGGTTGTTTATTGATTTGTTGATGATTGCCATTCTACAAGGTGTGAGGGTGTATCTTATTGTGGTTTTAATTTGCATCTCTCTGGTGGCTAGTGATGTTTAGCATTCTTTCATATGCCTCTGAGCCTTTGTATGTCTTCCTCAGAGAGCTGTCTGTTCAGGTCCCTTGCCCGTTTTTTAACTGGGCTGTCTGTCTCCTTGGTGTTGAGTCCTATTAGTTCTTTATATATTTTGGGTATCAAACCCTTGTCTGAGGTCTCATTGGCAAATGTTTCCCCGTACAGTTGGTTCCCTTTTAATTTTGCTGGTGTTTTCTTTAGATGAACAGAAATTTATCAGTTTAATAAGTCCCACTTGTTCATTTGTTCTTTGATTTGCTTTGTCCTTGGTGAAGTATCAGTAAACATGTTTCTGCATAGGATATCTAAAATTTTGTGGGCTGGCTCTGTCTGGTAGCACACTGGATGAGGCATCGGCTTGCAAACCCAAAGGTCACTGGTTCAATTCCCCAGTCAGGGCACATAACCGGGTTGCAAGCCAGGTCTCCAGCCAGGTCCCCAGCTGGAGGTAGGTGAAAGGCAACCATGAGTTGATGTTTCTCTCCCTCTCTGACTCTCTCCCTTCCTCTCTCTATGGAAATAATAAATAAAATCCTTAACTAATTAATTAATTAATTAAAAATGAAACTATATTAGATTTCAAATAAAACAAACATTTAAAAATAAAATAAATTTTTACTGCTTATATTTTTCTCCAGGACCTTTATGGTAGCACTGCTTATGTTTAAATCCTTTATCCATCTTAAGATTTTTCTAGTGTATGGTGTTAGTTGGTGGTCTAGTTTTATCTTTTTGCAATTTGCTGTCCTGTTCTCCCAACACCACTCATTGAAGAGACTATTTTTACTCCATTTTATGTTCCTTCCCACTTTGTCGAATGTTAATTGACCATAGAGTCCTGGGTTTCTTTCTGGGCTCTCTATAATGTTCCATAGATGTATATGTCTATTCTTATACCAGTACCAGACTGTTTTCATGATAGTAGCCTTGTAGTATAATTTGATGTCCAGTATTGTGATTCCTCCTACCTTGTTCTTTTTTCTCAAGAATGTTATGGCTATTAGTGGGCATTTTTGGCTCCATATAAATTTTTGAAGCATTTTTCTATCTCTATGAATTATGTCATTGGTGTTTTAATTGGGATTGCATTGAATCTATACATTGCTTTGGGTAATTATGTTAATTCTTCCCATCCATGAACATGGTATATGCTTCCATTTACTTGTATCTTCCTTAATTTCTTTACCCATCATTCTGTAGTTTTCTGAGTACAGGTCTTTTACCTCATTGGTTAAGTTTATTCCTAGGTACTTTATTTTCCTTGTTCCTGTTGTAAATGGGATATGATTTCTAGCTACTATCTCTGATGTTTCATTATTGGTATACAAAAATGCTTTTGATATCTGAATATTGACTATAGCCAGCTATTTTGCTAAATTTTCTTATTAGTTCAGTAAGGTTTTGGTGGAGTCTATCAGGTTTTTTATATACACTATCATATCATCTGCAAATAATGACAGTTTGACTTCCTCCTTTCCAATTTGGATACCTTTGATTCCTTTTTCTTCTCTGATGGCTATAGCTAGAACTTTCAAAACTATGTTGAACAGAAGTGGAGAAAGTAGACAGCCTTGTCTTGTACCTGATCTTAAGTGGAAAGCTTTTATTTTTTGCCTGTTGAGTATGATGTTGGCTTCTGTTTTCTGATATATGGCCTTTATCATGTTGAGGTATACTCCCTCTATTCCCATTTTGCTGAGGGTTTTTATCATAAATGGTTGTTGTACTTTATCAAGTGCTTTTTCAGCATCTATTGATATGATATGGTTTTTGTCTTTCATTTTGTTGATGTGGTGTATTACATTTATTTATTTGGGAATATTGTACCATCGTTGCATCCCTGGGATGAAACCCACTTATTCATGGTGTATGATCTTTGTAATGTACTGCTGGATCCGGTTGGCCAACATTTTGTTGAGACTCTTAGCATCTATGCTCATCAGAGATATTGGCCTATAGTTTTCTTTCTTAGTTGTGTCTTAACCTGGTTTTGGGATTCGAATAATATTGGCCTCATAGAAAGAGTTTGGGAATTTTCCTTCTTGTTGGATTTTTTGGTATAGATTGAGAAGTATAGGAGTTAGTTCTTCCCTAAATGTTTGGTATAACTCACCTGTGTAGCCACCTGGTCTGGGGCTTTTATGCTTTGGGAGATTTTGGATCACTTCTTCAATTTCACTGGTTGTTATTGGTCTATTCAGTATTTCTGCTTCTTCTGGGTTCAGTTTTGGTAGATTATACATTTCCAGATATGTGTCCATTTCACCCAGGTTGTCATATTTCTTGTCATATAGTTGTTTGTAGTAATTTCTTACAATCTTTTGTATTTCTGAGGTATCAGTTGTGATTTCTCCTTTGTTGTTTCTGATTCTGTTTATTTGGATCCTCTCTTTTTCTTGATGAGTCTGATTAAAGTCTTGTCAATTTTGTTTATTTTTCCAAAGAACAAGCCCCTGGACTTGTTGGTTCTTTGAATCATAGTTTGAGTCTCTAAGTTATTTAATTCTGCTGTGATCTCGATCTCTTTCCTTCTACTTGCTCTGGGCTTTGCTTGTTGTTGCTCCTCTAGTTCTTGCAGCTTTGTGATTAAGTTGTTTCTATAAACTTTTTCTACCCTTTTTATGTTCACCTGTATTGCTCTGAATTTCCCTCTGAGAACAGCCTTTGCTTTGTCCCATAGGTTTTGGACAGTTGTGTATTCATTGTCATTTGTTTCCAGAAACTTTTTGATTTCATCTTTGATCTCATTGTTAACCCATTCATTACTTAAAAGCATGTTATTCAGTCCTCATGAGTTAAGAGTGTTTTTGTTTTTTTCCCTTGAGGTTGGTTTCTAGTTTCAATCCATTGTGATCTGAGAAGATGCTGGGTATGATTTCAATTTTCCTGTATTTGTGGAGGCTTGTCTTGTGACCTACCATGTGGTCTATCTTAGAGAATGTTCCATGTGCATTTGAAAACAATGTGTATTTTGCTTCTTTGGGGTGAAAGTTTCTGAATACATCAGTTAGGTCCATTTCCTCTAGAGTGTTGTTCAATGCCACAGTATCCTCGGTGCTTTTTTGTTTGGAAGATGTGTCCATTGTTGATAATGGGGTATTAAAATTCCCTACTATTAGAGTGTTGCTATCCATATCCTTCTTGAAGTCCTCCAATATTTTCCATATATATTTGGGAGCTCCTTTGTTGGGTGCATATATGTTTACCAGAGTTATATCTTCTTGATAAATTGTTCCCTTAAGTATTATGATATGTCCTTCTCTGTCTCTTTTTATGGCCTTCATTGTAAAATGTATTTTGTCTGAAATAAGTATTGCTACTCCAGCCTTTTTTATGTCCATTTGCTTGATATATATTTTTACTACCCCTTCACTTTCCATCTTTGTCAATCTTTTATCCTAAGGTAGGCCTCTTGAAGACAGCATACATGTGGGTCATATTTTCTTATCCATTCAACTACCCTATGTCTTTTGATTGTTGCTTTTCATCCATCTACATTTAAGGTTATTATTGATTGATACTTATTTATTGCCATTTTCCCCATTTGTACCTGTGTTCTCTCTTTCTCATTTTCTTAAAGCAAACCCTTTAGCATTTCTTGCTATGCTGGTTTGGTAGAGATATATTGGTTTAGTCTTCTTTTGTCTGGGAAGATCCTTATTTCTCCTTCCATTTTGAATGAGAGTCTTGCTGGGTAGAGTATTGGGTTGCAGACCTTTGTTTCCCATTACTTGGAATATTTTTTGCCATTCCCTTCTGGCTTACATTGTTTGTGTTGAATAATCATTTGATAACCTTATTGGAACCCTCTTATATATTATTTGCTATTTCTCTTTTGATGCTTTTAGGATTCTGTCTTTATCTTTGAAATTAGCCATTTTAATTATAATGTGTCTTGGAGTGGGTCTGTTTGGATTCATCCTCATTTGGACCTTATGTGGTTTCTGAATTTGAATAACATTTTCACTCATCATATTAGGGAAGTTTTCTCTCATTACTCTTTTGAACAGGTTTGCTATCTTTTGTTTTTCTTCTCCTGGTATCCCTATGACATGGATATTATTGTGTTTCATATTGTCTTGCAGCTCTCTAAAACCTCTTCATTCTTGTTCAGCCTTTTTTAATTCTGATGCACTGTCTTGGAATATTTTTCTACATTGTCCTCCAGCTCACTGATCCTATCCTCTGCTTCCTCTAGCCTATTGATTACTTGTACTGTATTCTTCAATTCAGAAATTGTATTCTTCATTTCTTCCTGCCTCTTACTGATAGTTTCTATGTCCTTTTTAATACTGGTGTAATTCTCAGTAAGTTCCTTGTAGCTTCCCTGGAGTTGTTTGTAGTTTGCCTGGAGTTGTTTGTGGTTTTCTTTGAGCTGCCTGAACTCATTGAGCTTCTCTAGCCTCATTCTTTTGAATTCCGTATCTGAGAGTTTGCTTGCCTTTGTTTCATTTAGTGATCTTTCTTGGGATTCCTCCTTTCCTTTTGGTGATGGACTGCTTATTTTTCTCCCCATTTTTATGTTTCTTCATAATCCAATCAGACTGTGATCAGCTGCCAGGCTAAGGAACTGCTAGGCTGGAAGAATTGATTTAGTTGTAATCCTATCAGTCTGTGATCTACCATCAGATTCAGATGCTTCTTGGGGTGAAAGACTGATTCAATTGTAAATCAGCCACTAAACTTATGCCCTGCTGGGGTAGACAGAGTTTCAATTGTAATCCATTGGATCAGCCACCAGCTCAGGTGCAGTCTGATGGGAGAGATTCAGATGTAAATCCATGAATCTGTGATCAGGCACCAGGCTCAGCCACCACTAGGAGGGGGAAGATTGCTTCCAGTGAGCTGGGCTATGAGAACCCTCATAGGGAATCCTCTTGGCATAGTGCAGTCCACCTGAGGTGTGGGCGGTGAGTTAGTACCAGGATCCCCTCAGGTGCTTCCCCACTTCTCCCCTCCAAGCCACCTCTGCAAACTCTCCCCACATGTCTCCAGTCCTTTCAGCACTCCCTCCACTGGAGCCCAGGGTAGGTGGGTGCCAGTGTATTTTTGCTGTGGTCACCCTAGTAGTTCTCTGTCTCCAGTGCTCTCTCAGACCAGCAAACTCCACAGCTTTCCACCCTGCTCAGCTGGATGCTGCTCTGTGCTCTGCTGTGTTGCTGTAGCTGGGACACCAGCTAGGGGATCAAAACCCACCTTTCTCAGGTGGAGCCTCCAGCTCTGTTCCTTAAGCTGCTGCCTCCTGTGGGGTCCCAGCCAGCCCTCTCATGTTTCCACCAGTCCTACCAGTCAAGTTGTGATGAAGCGGCCTGTTTTGTTCTGTCTGTGGTTATAGGACTTCTTTCCAGCCGGTGTTCTGCTGGTAATTTCAGCTGACTTTTTCTCCAAAAAAGTAATTCCAGATGCAACCTGGGAGGAGATTGGTGTAGCTCCACTTATTCCTCCACTATCTTGTTGGCTCTCCAAACTTTTTTGTACCACTTTAGAAACCACTGCCATTAAGTTTTAGCAGAGGGTCAGAAATTAGGATGTTCTCTCTTAATCATGGCTTCCACTTGGTCACCTCCAAATAATTAAGTTCTCTAACTATACATGGTAAAGCTTGTATTGAGCAGCTTGTTGTAATGACTTTAAAATGGTAGACAAAAATCATTTAAAAATAATAAAACTAATTTTTTTAAATAAAAGAATTACCAAAGTTGCACAATCCCTTAACGTCCTTACAAGTGATGTCTCCAAGTGTCAGTGGAAAGGCTGTGATGCCATTGTATGGGATATTCTGTCATCTGTGAGTACTACATTTGGGTTCAGGTTTCTTTAGGGCTCACAGACTTCATAAGGCGATGCCAATGTCTGCCAAAAAGTCCTTTTAATGTAAATGAGGAATCCAAATTGTGCACTCCTAATTGGGTGGGGCAGGTCTCAGTCCTTAGTAGAAAGACAAGACCAGGGTTTCTTTTATAGCAGTTGACTCAAAGACAGCTTAAGTGAATAGGGCATAGTGTGGGAAACTCTGAAGGTTCAATCTGAAGTTCTTTTTTAGGGGTCACATAAAATGAACCTTTCTCTCAGGTCCACATCTATAACAAATGAAATGTCCATCAACAAGTAAAAGGATAGCCAAACTGTCTATATCCAGATATCGGGATACTACTCAGCAATAAAATAGAATGAACTATTGATACATGTGTCAAGATAGATGAATCTTAAAATCATGGTGTTAAATGAAATAATGTAGACAAAAAAGCATACAATCTATGTGATTCCACTTATGTAAATCTCTAAAGGTGCAAATTGATTTATAGTAACAGAAAGATGAGTGTTATTGTGAAAGAAGGGTAGGAGGAAGGGACTACAAAGGGCCACCAGGATACCTGTTGGTAATTGATACATTCATTGTTTTGGTATGGTAATGGTTTCACAGGTGTATATGCATATAATTCAGCACTTACAGACTGCACACTTTAAAGTGTATGCTGTTTAATGTATGTCAATTATATTCCAATAAAGCTGTTTGACAAATTTAGTCAGTCATGTACAAAAAAAAGGGGATAAATATCTTGAGCTCACATAGCTACTACCTTTGATCAGGAAACATGCATATGAGCTTTTTGGTAGTGGAGATATTGCTGCCATGTACTATTGTACCTAACATTTGCCCTTTGGATACCAATTTCTTTCTCTGATAAATGAAGATGACCCTTAGAGTCTTTTACAGGTAGATGCATTGAGACTAATTATAAACATGTGTTTTCTACAAATTAAAAAAAAATCAGTTGCATTAATTTCACAAACCTTAGCATACATTTGGCTAATAAAGGGTTGCTAATTTGGAAATAAAGTTTAAATGGGAATTAACAGTTAAGAACTATTTGTAAAAAACTATGTTGATTTTTTTTGAACATCTGTTTGGTACCAGGCAATAAATTAGTTTACAAACAGCTTTATTGAGATATAATGTACATAGCATACAATTAATCTATTTAAAATGTACAATTCTCTGTTTTTTAATATATTCACAGATATGGACAACCATCCCCAAAGTCAATTTTGTAATATTTTCATTACTGCAAAAATTAGCCCAAGACTATATAATGGGTAAAGATTTTCCTTTTGGGGTGAAAATTTTCTCAAACTAGATAGTGGTGGTTGTACAACATTGTGAATGTATTCAAATGCCTCTGAATTGTAAACTTTAAACAGTGTGTCCTATGCTATATTGTATATTGTACATCAAAAGTAAAAATGTACATTTTAAGTTTCTAACCCCATCTTCCCATTCAACCAGCCCCAAGAAACCACACTATACTTTCCATCTCTATATATTTGCCTATTTTAAAAATTTAATGTAATAAATGGAACTGCATAATACATGACCTTTTGTCACTGTTTTTTTGTTTTAAGATTTTATTCATTATTTTTTAGAGAGAAAGTCAGGGAGGGAGGAAGAAAGGAAGAGGACCACCAATGTAGGGTTGCCTTTCACCTGCCTCCAGCTACGGACCTGGCTGGAGACCTGGCTGGAGACCTGGCTTGCAACCTGGTTATGTGCCCTGACTGGGGAATTGAACCAGTTACCTTTGGGTCCATGGGCCAACACCTATCCACCGAGGCACCAGTCAGGGCCATGCCACTGTCTTTTTACTGAGAATATTTTCAAAGTTCATCCATGTCATAGTTTGTACTAATACTCCATTTTTTATGATGGAAGAACATTCCATTGTATAAATATTCTATGTTTTATTTACCCTTTCATCACTTGATGGACATTTAGGTTATTTCTACCTTTTATTGATTATGAACAATGCTCCTATAAACATGTGTGTATATTATTTTTGTGAGAATGTGTTTTTATTTATTTTGTTAATATATCCAGGCAGGGAATTGCTAACAACACTGGTGAACCATTTGAGGAACCGCCATATTGTTATCCAAAGTAAGGACACTATTTTGCTATCCCACCGGTAGTATGATATCTGTCCAGAAGGTATCTAACCATGTCATCTGAGAAACATACAAGATAACATTAAACATTGTACATAGGACAATGATGCCTCAGTCCCCTTCAAAGTAGGCACACTGGGACCTCACACAGTTCTCCCAATTGCCATCAGCTATGCCCTTGTATTTTCCTGACTCTCCCCAATGGTCTGAAATCTCTTCCTTTTCAAAGGTAATTTTACTTTTGGGAAAAATCAGAAGCCTCAGGATGAGAATCTAGGCTCTAGGGAGGTTGAATCACTTGAGTGATAAGATGTTTTGCCAAAAATCTCTGCCTGAGATGTGATGTATGAGCAAGCAAGCTGTTGTGATGAAGTGGCCAATTGCCAGTTGCCCATAGCTGCAGAATTTTGAATTATCCAAATAGTTTCCACTGAAGAATGTTCAAGGTAATGCAAGCCATTCTCATTATATTAACAATGGCTGGACTTTTCCTAACAGACCTCATATATGAGGTTATTGATTTCTATACATTATTTCCAACACTTGTTATAATCATGGTGAGTATGAAGTGTTATCACAGGGTTTGATTTGCATCTCCTTGATGACTAATGATATTGGACACTCTATATGTATCTTCTTCCTAGACACATGCTCACATTGTCAATATTTTGTATAAGCACTCAGGGGTTCATGGGCACTCAATGCTATGAACCCTTAGAGTGGAGTTATTGAGTGAAAACATAATTAGAAATGTCATGATGGTTTTTATAAATTATAGTTACTTATTGTAAATAATGTGAAGTATACTTGTTCCTTTGACACTGCTATAAATTTGATAAAAAGGTGAAATAATACATTTTGATGTTAGTTGCCCTGAAATATTGGATTGGTCTCCACTACATGACTCTTAATGAGGCTAAAGGGGGAAGGGTCCTAATTCTTATTGGAGTTAGAAATGTCTATTATATGTCATCATCTCTGAAATCAATAGCCAGTTCACAGACAGGGGTAGAAGAAAATCCCTTATCCCTTATTTTTACAAATGAAATCAGACTGTATAGGATTAGAAAACCAATAAAATAGATCCCTGTATACCAGGGAGTTATCTGTGTAACAGGAAAGTGAAAAGGAGTGCAGGGAGGTACTAATCTGAAAGATAAGTTATTTTCAGCATGAGCAGTTAGTATTGGGGAAAATAAACATTATTGAACATGAGTCAACAGTTACTTTGGTAAGTACTAGCTTACTACTGCCACTGTAGCTTTATACCTAGGATATATGAAAGTTGTTTGTTCCTAAGGAGTAAATGAGCATTTACTCAGTGCTCTGAGGAGTCACCTACAAGGTTTGAATCTTTACTGTGACTGGAATGCGTAACTGTGACCTAAACTTTTAAAACTCAGAGGAACTTGCTCAGGTAGTTTTGAGGGGGTCATTACAATCCATGCTGTATTCTCAGAACCTGAGGCAACCTACTTATATTGGATGTTGATATACTTTCATTTCTTAAAGCAGCCTATACTTTCATTTCTTAAAGCAGCCAGCCTGACTCTCTCCACCAGATCAGCTTTTAAAACATGAAATGAACCCTGGCTTGTGTAGCTCAGTGGGTTGAGTGCTGGCCTGCAAACGAAAGGGTCACTGGTTCAATTCTCAGTCAGGAAACATGCCTGGGTTGTGAGCCAGGTCCTCAGTTAGGGGATCACAAGAAGCAACCTATACATTGATGTTTCTCTCTCTCCTTCCCTTCCTCTCTCTCTAAAAATAAGTAAAGAAAAATCTTAAAAGAAATGAAATGATTTGCAATTCCACTTAAAATCCCTTATAGAAACTCTTCTAGGATATTCTGTTGCTTTATGGCAAAGACAGAAAAAAATTAGCAATTTTCTAATTTAAAAAAATTATAAATAAGTTCTGTACCTTATTTCGCCTTCTCTAATATGACCAGCCAGTTCTTCAATAAACTTCTCCCCTTTCATCCAGTAGATAATTGGTCCAGACTCTCCACTAAATCCAAAGAATGCTTTACAAGGGATGTTCAGAGGTTTGCCTGAGAATGACAAGGTGAAAAAAGAAAGAAAGAAAGAAATAAGCAACTGGATTCTGGCTATTGCTGGGAAACAAACAAACAAAAATTAATATCTACAGGAAAACTCAGAGGTGACCTATTTCCAACTCTTTTTCCAATCATCTTATCACTGTAAAGAGAAAAAAATTAAATGATACAAGGGCTTCTGGAAAGTTTTAAAATTCATGATTTATCAAAAATGAGAAAGTTACAAACCTCAGTTTTAAACATTGCTTATTTTTACTGCTTCCATACTTGGAACTAATATAAAAGAATCAAATGAAAAAAAGAAAGAATCTCCCTTTATTTTTTTTATTGTGAGTTAATTACTGTTTAGTAGGAGTTGCCTTAGAAGCTAATGTTAATCCAAAGTATAAGTTCATTTTTGATTGGTGAAAAAACATATAATAGACTATTGACTATTATTAACATTGCATAGGGAAAATGTTTATTATAATTGTCTATTTGAAAATAGATAATACAAACCAGAGGGGGAATTTAATTATAGAAATTTATATAAAAAGTACATGCAAGTAAAACTCATTTTAACAATATCTTCTATATTTCTTGTTACCCATAGTGATTAAGTAATTGTAGGCAATACCTAAGAACTTTTAAAAAATTAATCTTAGTGATTGTAGCTGAAAACTTTTTAAGTTATAAATTTCTCATCAAACATATAGGCAATTATTTGTGATGATATTGATTTTATTTCTTCTTGCAAAGTAGATTAGTAAGAAGAAAGTGGTGTAGAGAGCACAATATTGACATTTCTGACAAAGGAATCCCCCAGTTCATAAATTGTAATATAGCACATTATTATCTATATAACATACAATTTCGGACCTTACTGGACCACTAGATAAAGCAAATTTGAAAATAATGCTCCTTGTTCCCTTGATTGCTCTGAGCTATGGACGTCTTTCCCCATTTTATCATTAAATCGATCCAAAAATTCCATGTTCTAAGAATCATTTTCTCTGGGGCCCTTTCTATTAACCCACCATAACTAGAAGATGGCTTTGTTTGAGTACTATTTTTACAAAGAAACAATTTTAACGAGGGTTAGGGTTTACATAAGACAGAGTGGACATTAAGAAAATCTCATAGACATGTGGATGCTGATGAGGGGTTGGGCTTAACCATAATAAGTGACTTGTTGCCAAATATTACTCTTACATTTCAAATTTACATCTCAGGAAAATGACAAGTTTGGATTATTTAACTATTATCAAAACTTTTGGACAGAGGAAAGATGGCGACAGAAGAGAGCAGTGATGATGGTGTTCTCGAGTACCAGAGCAGCTAGAGGACAAGATAGGGAGCGTGAGATATCTTCAGGACCCTAAGAATTTGAGCGGTCAGCATCTGGACACAGGGGAACACAGCCCAGAGGCAGAGGAGACCAGCAGGAGAGTAGCCCACAGGACCAGAATACAACAAGACAGCCCAAATAAAGGACACACCAAGAAGAGCAAGTGGAGAAAAGCTGGGAGAAGGCAACATTGAACTCCACAAATCACCTTTCACAGAAAGGTGCTCAAATAAGGCAAGGAAGCAAAGCAGGTTAACCCAAGGAAAGAACAAAAATAAATAAATAAATAAAGAGCAAGCAAGAAGGGATACCCAAAATGGGGAAAAAAAGAATCAGTCCATCACCCAAAGGAAAGGAAGAATCTCCAGAAAGACCACAAAATGAAACAGAGTCACCTGGAATATTAGATAATGAATTCATAAGAATGATGATAGAGAAGCTCAGTGAGCTCAGCCACATCAAAGAAAACTGTAAACAACTCCAGGAGAACGACAAAGAACTCCAGGGAAGTTACAAGGAACTTACTGAGAACTACAACAGCATGAAAAAGGACATAGAAACTATCAATAAGTGCAAGGAAGAAATGAAGAATACAATTTCTGAATTGAAGAATACAGTAGAAGGAACCAAGAGTAGGCTAGAGGAAGCAGAGGACTGGATCAGCGAGATGGAGGATAATGTAGACAAATACTGCAAGACAGTAGAAGAGAATAAAAAAAGGCTGAATAAGACTGAGGAGGGTTTAAGAGAGCTGCAGGACAACATGAAACGTAACAACATCTGTATCATAGGGATACCAGAAGGAGAAGAGAAACAAGGAATGGAAAACCTGTTCAAAAAAGTCATGATAGAAAATTTCCGGACAGAGGGGAGCAAAAAAGGGGATGGATTTAATACAACAACAATAAAATTTAAAAGAAAGAAAAAAAAAAAAGAAAATTTCCCTAACATGATGAGTGAAAACATTAATCAAGTTCAGGAAGCACAGAGGGTCCCAATGAGGATCAACCCAAACAGACCAACACCAAGGCACATTATTATGAAAACGGCGAATTTCAAAGACAAAGAGAGAATGCTAAAAGCATCAAGAGAGAAGAGACAAATAACATACAAAGGGGCTCCAATAAGGCTATCAAATGATTATTCAACAGAAACAATTCAAGCCAGAAGGGAATGGCAAAAAGTATTTCAAGTAATGGTAAACAAAAGCCTGCAACCAAAAATACTCTACCCAGCAAGGCTCTCATTCAAGATAGAAGGAGAAATAAGGAGCTTCCCAGACAAAAAAAGACTGAAAGAATACATCTCTACCAAACCAGCATTGCAAGAAATGCTAAAGGGTCTGCTATAAAAATAAGGAAACAAATAAAATGAAGAAACAGAGAAAGCCCAAGAGGAATACAGACACAAATAGAGATAATGGCAATGAATAAGTATCAATCAATAATAATCTTAAATGTAAATGGATTAAATTCACCAATCAAAAGACACAGGGTAGCCGAATGGATAAGACAACATGACCCACATATATGCTGTCTTCAGGAGACCCACCTCAGAACAAAAGATCAACACAGATTGAGAGCGAAGGGACAGAAAAATATATATCAAGCAAATGGACATGAAAAAAAAAACCTGGAGTAGCAATACTGACTTCAGACAAAACAGATTTTACAATGAAGGCCATAAAAAGGGACAAAGATGGACATTTCGTAATACTTAAGGGAACAATCCATCAAAAAGAAATAACTGATAAACATATACGCACACAACATAGGAGCTCCGAAATATATAAGGAAAATCTTGGAAGACTTTAAGAAAGACATAGACAGCAACACACTAATAGTAGGGGATTTGAATACCCCACTATCAACAATGGACAGATCTTCCAAACAAAAAATCCCCAGAGAAGTTGTGGCATTGAACAACACTCTGGAGGAAATGGACCTAACTGATGTATACAGAGTATTTTACCCCAAAGAAGCAAAATACACATTCTTTTCAAATGCACATGGATCATTCTCCAAGATAGACCACATGGTATGTCACAAGACAGGCCTCCACAAAAACAGGAAAATTGAAATCATACAAAGTATCTTCTCAGATCACAATGGCTTGAAACTAGAAACCAAATTGAAGGGAAAAACCCAAAAATTCTCTAACTCATGGAGACTGAATAACATGCTTTTAAGCAATGAAGGAGTCAACAATGAGATCAAAGATGAAATCCAAAAGTTACTGGAAACAAATGAAAATGAACACACAACAGCCCAAAACCTATGGGATCCAGCAAAGGCAGTTCTCAGGGGGAAATTTATAGCAATACAGGCCTTCCAGAAAAGGTTACAAGAAGTTTATGAAAACGACCTAACCACAAAGCTGCAAGAACTAGAGGAGCAACAACAAACAAAGCCCAGAGCAAGTAGAAGGAAGGAAATCATCAAGATCAGAGCAGAACTAAATAACTCAGAGATTCAAACTACAATTCGAAGAATCGACAGGACCAGGAGCTGGTTCTTTGAAAAAATAAACAAAATTGACAAGCCCTTATCCAGACT
>PVIW01015544.1:0-19430 GCA_004026585.1 Noctilio leporinus | reverse complement strand
GCTAAATATCCTCTATGTCCCACTGATTGTAAATTGCCCAGAAAAAATTCTATTGCCATGTAGGATTTGCTCTTCTAAACTACTTATAGATTTTTCATTGGGACTTCTGCATCATAAGATGCCATTTTCTCTTTTTTTATCCACTGCCCAAAATGTTTTATTTACCCAATAGTAGATAATAATCATTAAACTTTTATGCGTATATGAACTCTCCATGATCACATATTATAAACTGTATTTTCTCTGCTAAACTTTCTTGGTTTATTTGATGATTAACACAGCCAAAATAAAAATAGAAGGTGGGAGGGCATTACTATTTTTCTGCCTCCATATTCCTCAGGATTTGTGTGGCTGCTGGGCTGCAGGCAGGGAGTTCAGTGAAAAGACAAGTGCAGTCACCCAGGGGACAGGTGGGAATGATTGGGCAAGTATGAAAAGAATTGTCAGTTTCTGTATTTCTTATGAGCACTAAGTCAAAAAATTGTGTCAAAAATGTTATGTTTGGTATAAGAAAAATAGAGGAGTTATGAAAAGATTCAGGAAAATCCTGTAGGAGCACATTGAAGTCAATAATTTGACTGGAATTAAAATCTTAAGGCATCCTGAAGTGCCTTCTAACCATTATATTTAGTAAATAATTGGACATCAACAAAAATGTCCAATTTGTCTCTTTCATCACCATGTTGTGCCCAATGCCTCAGACAGTGCCTGGAAGGTTCATAGTATGAGTTCATGACACATTTACAGAATCTACAAGTGAATGTGTAATGAACAATCAAAATGTCTCCTGGACACTCATACACTATATTTCTTATTGACTAAGAAAATATAGCATTATCGCAAAGTCACCCTAACTCAAGTAGGCTCATAAAAATGCTGTCCCAGGTTTAAACATTTCTTACACAAACAGTTAATACTTCAAGCTTCTGATAAAAAATGTGGTCTTTCTGGTGACCTGCCCTCATTCTGTGGTTCCCTAGAGGCCTGCTGGTAGTTTCATCATCACAACAAGACACACTCACCACCCCCATCACTTAGAACATTTCAAACATTTTATCTTTTCTTTTCTAAATTTCAGGAAAGAACACTGAATGTCATTTTGTGATGTCACATGAGAGGACTCTGACTTCAAAGCCTCAAGGAATGTCTCTCCATACCCAAGACCTTTCCTTGTGAGACATCTGCTTGTGGTCCCTGCAGGCTTCTCTCCACCATGTATTGTCCTGGAGAAAAGGGGGCAGTTCCCATGCAGCAGGGGCAGTAGGACCCAGGCTTTGTGGTAACTCCTACCTCAGAGGAGCTGAGGGTTTCATAGGAGCCTCCCCTTCTCTGGCAAAAAAGCCACAGGGCTCCCTGGTTGAATCTCCACATGTAGCTTCTCCAGCTCCTGGGCTCTGTGGGGAGGCCTAGAGCAGATGACAGGCAGGAACACAGATGACCTGGACGCAGGTCCATGATACTGTGAAGAGGGACACACCGGGCATTCTGGGCATCGATAGTTCAGGTGAAATTTTTCTCCTGAAAGCCTCAGAATAGCTCTCACAGGTCCCTATGTTTGAAACCTTGGGGACAGAAATCTTCTCTGGGAAGAGCACATTTCTCTAAGGAGAAGGTTCTCTTGATAATGGACTCAAGAATACTCTGGACAATGTCTTTCCTTCCCCTGGGGTCACCCTGTCCTGGAATAAAGTGGGAAGGCCAGAGGCCAATAGTAACAGAGCCCATACTGACTGTCCTCAGTCTGGAACTCAGAACTGATTTCTGTCCAGGGCTCAAAGTCAGCTCCCACCCTCTGGAGCCTGGTCCACATCCCTGGTACAGCACCTGACACTGGCTGCAGGCTGTCTCCTTCCCTGCAAAGGGTGACATTGAACCTCACAACAACACATGGAAGGCTTGCACATGAGCCTGACTTTGGCTAAGGGGGTGTACAAGTAACCTTATTGTCATCCCTTGCTCCCAAAGGCCTTTCGGAACTTCTCCCTCATACCTGCCCTGTACCACATGCTCCTTCCAATGACTGACCCCCCAAAAGGCGGCTGTGCAATCAAATTGACAAACTCTGGGAGCCAAAGTCACCACACTTCATGGTCTTCAGAAATTCCCACCTGGGCAGGTGATGGTAGTTACTGACATCCCAGGCCTACAGCTGTCTTAGCAAAGGTCAGGCCACCTTAAGTGTGCCCTGGGCCCTGTTCTTATGCATCTTGGATAACCCACCTCTGGCCCATGAGGGTAGATTCCTATATTCAACCACCCAAAGGCAGATGCTCTGGAATGAGAGTACTAGCCATTCATGTTACGTGGCTTCCAGCATACAGTCTCTATGCGCCGTTAATGTTAATTATCTTTAACCACAATTGTAAAAAAAGGAAAAAAAAAAGTATGAGTTTCACCATCTTGCCATTTATCCAGCTCTAGATATTTTCCCCACAATGCTTTGTTATCCCCTCTTTGATTTCAAACAACTTTTTTTCTCTCCTTGGATTTTAATGTATAAAATAAACTGCAAAACTGCTCTTCACAAGATTTCAGATCTTGCTCCCAAGATATGATGTCAGTTTGGCTCAGATACACCCATTAAAAAATGTTCCACAGGTTTGGACTCTTCTTACTTGACAGAACCTAGAAGCACCGCCTCCCTCAGAGGTCTCTGTGCTGCTCCCACTCCATGCCTGACACCTCCCAGGGGCAAAGGCAGGTGACCCCAAGAAAGGCTCCCAGGAATAAATCAGAGGTTGTCCCAACAGTTAGGAAGCACAAGGACAGGTCTGAAACACAGACAGGGAGAGAGATGCTCTACCTAAAACTGCCCCTCCAGGATGGAACCCTGCATGTTCTTCCTCCCTGGGACATGCAGGACACCTCCACCTTCACACCCAAAAGTGCAGGTTCTACTGAGATTTCTCATTTTGACTTTTTGTCCCTGGAAGCAAAGGTTAGGCTGTTGACAACTTGAGGCAAAAGAAGGATCCCTCTACCCAGCTTGACCCTTTCTACTTCCAGGGTCATCTATGTGAGCTTTCTGGTGGAAGTGAATAAAATCTTCCCAGAACATTTGAGAACATGGGGAAGACCTGGCTCTCTGCTGGGTGTCTGTGTCACATAGAGAAATAATACCCAGGTTTGAGGACACCTGGGGCTCTCTGTGTGGTGCTGAGACCCAAGACCAAGACAATGAGAGGCCAATGCTGGGGTGAGTGGGTCACCCTCTCAGGGATACATGTGCTCCAAGCAGCCTTGCTATTGCAAGCATACCCCACAGGCCTGAGAGATCAACTCCTCCTGAGTCCTTCTTAGTCACAGTCTCTCACCCACTGCACACCTGCCAAGTCAGAGTCTGCATTCACATGCATCTAAAGGGCTTCCTGTGCACAGGGAGGGGAGGGCTGTGCCATTAGGATGATCATCCATGTTAGATGGACAGCTGCTGAAAAAACATTTAAAAAATATAACCTAAGCATCACAATATCTACAATGTTTCTCAGCTGATTAGATAGGTGCACAGTGGGGGAGACAATACCCCTGTATCATGTTTTCCTGAGGTAATGCCAGGACTCTCACTTTGAATGGAAATGTCAAATGTAAATGAGGGGTAGGCTGTGGGAGAGTCTATTTCCCCCAGCCCACCTCATGGGGAGCCAGGTCTTCCCCATGTTCTCAATTGCTCTGGGCAGATTTTATTCACTTCTACCAGAAAGGTCACAGAGATGACCCTGGATGTAGAAGGTTTCAAGCTGGGTAGAGGGAACCTTCTTTTACCTCAAGTTGTCAACAGCCTAACCTTTGCTTCCTGGGACAAAAAGTCAAAATCAGAAATCTTGTAGAACTTGCACTTTTGGGTGTGAAGGTAGAGAGTCCTGAAGTTGTAATGCAAAATGTGAGTAAGTGTGTGTGTGTGTGTGCATGCACACGTGTGTGTGTGTGTGTTCAGCCTTTAGCATATTCTACAGAATAGAAATATAGACCAATGGTAATCAAAATGAATGAACAGCTGGAGCAGAAATAAGGAAAGGGGGAGGGAGATTCCTGGGATCAGGACTCCACCCCTGACTCACCTGACCAGGGAAGATATCTTGTGTCAAGAAAAGGCATAGTATAAAAGGAGAAGAGTACGCAGATCCCACCAGTGAGTACAGAAGTGCCTGTGAGCATTTCTGTACCTCAACCTCTTCTCACAGTGGAAGGAACAGAGCAGTCAGTGGACACCATGGAATCTCCCTCAGCACCCACTGGCAGAGAATTTGTTCTCTGGCGTCGGCTACTGCTGATTGGTAAGAAGGGGACAATTCCTTGAGGTGCGTTAGGGGATAGGAGATTGAAAGTTGTGAAAAATCTCCTGGGGACACAAAACTCAGAGAAAACAGAGGACTTCTGTGAAAAATTGTGTGATAGGACAGAAGAAAAGATTAGGGTGATGGGGAGAGTTCCTTCAGTTGGATTGGAGAATGGGAGACCAAAAGTTGCTGAATTCTGTTAGAGACACAGAACTGAGGAGGCAGAGGGCTTTTGTGAGGAACTGAGGGACAAAATAGAAGATTAGGGTGAAGAGGTTGTCAGCAGGTGGAAAATCTCATGATCTGGGAGTGGAAACAGGAAAAGCTCAACAACTGTTCACTTCCTAAGCTCTTCATCACCAAGGATTGAATTGTAAAAACTGATGATAATAATAATAATTTATGGCAGGCAACACCAAATTTTTAAAAATCAAGAATGCTAAACATTGTTCTCACCATCAACTGCAGTGATGATGAACAAATATGCCACAGAGAATGAAGTACCCTGGGATCACTCATTCATTTATTCCCAGGTATTTGCAGATGGTTGCAGACTCTGGGGGTTCCACAAGATCAGACAAGACTCTGCCCTCATATTCCCATATTCTATGGAGAGGAGAGGGACAAGGTAAGGTCTAGATATGATGTGAGGTATCAGCAAATGCCATGAAATCAACAGAGCACAGAGAGGTCTTTATAAAAAGAAGGCATCTCCCAAAGACACCTGAGTGTCAGCAACAGTATGAGGGCATGAGGGTGTGAACCAAGCAGTTAGAGAAGAGTATTTGAAACAGAAAAATACCAGGTTTAGGGGTGCAGAACTAATGGTGCCTATGCCACTGATCTTCACAACAGGACACACCCACATGCACGGACACTCAACATGCAGACCAAGGGTGAGAGTTGAAGAGATTTGCTCAGGATTTAGAACTTCATTTTATAATTGCAATGTTGATCACATTCTTTCTTTTTTCCTAGTTTCACTTTTAACCTTCTGGAGCCTGCCCACCATTGCAGAAGAAACTATTGAGTTGGCCAGTGCTGTTGAAGGGGGTGATGTGCTTCTACATGTGCAAAATAAGCCTCATGATATTTTCAGCATCATTTGGTTCAGGGAAAAGGATAGAGACCCAAATCGTTTTATTATGGCTATTCGACCAGAACTAGGCACAGTGAAAACTGGGCCTGAATTTAGTGGTCGAGAATCATTAGACAAGGAAGGAACCTTGCTGATAAAAAATGTCAAATTGAAGGACGCTGGATATTACTCAGCAGGAATTGTCGATTCAAAAAAAATTTTAACAATGCGTCTTGTACATCTCTTTGTATATGGTGAGTGATTCTTCTCTGACCTCAGGGTGTCGGGTTGGGTGAATTCTTCACACACAGGTCCGACAGCCCTAGACTCTGCCTCCATCCCTGTCTGCATCAAGTCCCAGGTTAAGTTGGGCATTTAGTACAGGTCACACATAGCAAAGAAAACCTTCCTCCAATCTCACTTTCCTTTCTAAATCCCAGCTCTGCAGGAATCAGACCGGAGGACCAGCCTGATGAGAGTAACTCAGCAGAGCAAGACCAGCCTCAGTTCAGTTACTTGGGGCCCTTCCTGTGACATGACCCTGAGAGGGATATTGCAGAGCTCTGATATAGCCTGACCTGAGGATCCCCATAGAATTCTCACAGGGAAGCTCAGCATAGTCAGTCTCTCTTTTGTTTTAGGGCTCTGATTCAAGAGACCCTGGTGAGCCTGTGTCAGTTGGGTTGGCTTGCTTAAAAGAACTGAGTGGAAGCATCAATTTTCAGGGTGCCTAAGTCTCAAGTTCCCTAAATTGGTCATCATCGAGGGCTCAACACCAAGAGTCATATTTGAACAGGGATAGAATCTTGTCCATCACCTGACACTATGGGTGGGGAGCATAGATGGGCAGGAATCCTGCATTGTGAGCCAACTCTTCTGGGGGATTTAGAAGAGAGAGTCCAGAGGAAGGTCAGCATCTTCAAGGGGAAAGAGTAGAAAGGATGCTCCTAGCACTTCCTTGTCCACCAGGAATCAGCCAAAGGAATTGTCTCTGGGAGTTGATCAATAGCAGGTGCCCCTTATGTGAGTAGCTCACCTATCTCAAGTCATAGGTCAGATCCTGTGTATATTTATGATTAATACACTGACAACTTGCCATCCAAACAGTCATCCTCTCCCACTGGGAATAAACTGAGACATAGGGAGACACAGTCACTGAAGCAGAGTCATGCAGACCATGAGAAGCTGCATATTCTCTGAGCCATGAGATTCCCAGGCATTTTCTTGTGATACACAGACCTGCCTTGTTATTTCAAAGATAGGTCACTGGGGACTGTGAGTGGTTCCAAGTTCCAAGACCATTCTCAATCAGTCCCATTCTCTGTTTCTGCACAGAGTCTGTGAAATTTGCCACCATCCGAGTTATCAACAGTATACTTGAAGAGAGTGAAGATACTGTGATCCTCACCTGCGACACAGATGCATTCTACATCCACTGGTTTTTCAATGGCTTGAGGCTACAACTCACGGAGAGAATAAAATTGTCCAATGACCACAGAAGACTCACCATAGACCCCATCAAGAATGAAGATTCTGGGGTATACCACTGTGAAGGCTCTAACCACCACACCTGTGTAAAAAGTTGGCCCCTTGAACTGCGTGTGAAGTTTGAATGATGCTTCTTTTCCATTCTGAGTTTTTAAATTCTAAATAAAGTATTGTTGCAATATTATAATAGGTATGTTCTGAATGTGAATAGGTCTTAAGAGGGTTGTGTTGTGTCAACAAACACTCAGAAATGAGAGCTGACATTGTAATTGTTGTTGACGTAAGTCACATTTGAGACCAACTCCTGCTTCTGTTAGGCTTCATTTGTACTATGTCTAGATGTGACACTGTGAATCTTAGAGAATAAGCAGTTGCTGATAAAAATGGGAGCAGGTGATGATCTCACAGAACCTGGACTCTGTCCCTTCTGCAGGCAACTTGTGGATGGCACATGGACACAATCGTAGACAAGGGAAGGGGCAAGAGGACACCCTTGAGGGTAACAACACTGATCTTTGTCTTCCTCTTTGATGTTCTCAAAAGATTTCTAGTCTCTTGAGGCTTCTTATTTTATGTCAATAGATTATTTTCATAAGTTCGGTACATTTCTATTCTGTTAATTAATACAATATATTTAGGAACTTTGTAAATAAAACAAAGGTTTTAACTCAAGTGTACTAGTTCACAGTGATGCCCATTACATTGGTAGTGACCTCAGCTTTTATGAAGCTCAGTTTGATCTTGATGGGGGTTTCTGCATTTCTGACAGAACAGGGCCTCACCAAAACCTGGAGGGACTGAAGATAAAGTATGAGAGTGAGACTTCCTAACTGGAAGTGACTGTTAAAACTCCCTTCTTATATTTTATAGAAAAGTCCTTCACCAGAAGAAATTAAGTGGTGAAAGTCTGTTCTTCTGCGCTATGTACAGAATCAGGCTACATCAGGTTGTAGGATCGTGTTGTAGGATCAAGAATACATTTCTCCCTTAAGGATTACATTTCATGAAAGGAAAGGTGACTGCAAAGACAAATATTATATCTGAATGTAAAACCCAAGAAGCACAGCCTTCTGTGAGGTCAGATTCTGGCTCTGTTCAAGGAGGCTCAGGTATTTTGCACCTCTTTATAAATGGCAGCAACTGATGAAGATGTAAACTGGATCTTGGCTGAAAGAGCTTTAGTTGCATTTCCATCCACTATGCAGAAAACAATTTTGTTATTACAGAGAGGCCTTCATGTTTCCTCAGGTGTGAGGAATCTTTAGACCGGTTTTTCCTGGTTTCAGATCCCTCACTTTCATGTTTTTAGAGCATTTTGTTTAGAAATATAATTGCAATTTGTAATTGCAGATTCTTTTCTTGCCTGTTTGAAATACAAGCAAGTTTCAAAGTCTCCTTGCCAGTGTTATGACTTAGAGACAATCTGTCACAGGGCCCATGCCATCCCTTAATATTTAACTTTCCTCATGTCTCAGTCTCTGTGGGAGGGAATGAGCCTAACTTAGGTGAAGATCTTTAAGCAATTATGTAAAATGGCCTCCTGTGAGGACATTTTGAAAACACTACTTTTCTTTTCTGTAAACCCAATTAGCAAACAGAGATGCCTTGATTCTTTCTCCTGCTCTTAAAATCTCCACAGCCTTCTGTCTCAGAGGTGTTGAGTTCTGGCTCACTGCACCAGTGCATGGTCTTTCATAACAAATTCCTGGCCCTTGAAATGTGTGTGATACATGTTTTACTCTGCCATCACTTGCTTGTAATTGCTGACCCTGTCATCTTGTCATCTTGCTCACAGTGTCCATCCTCATGAAGTTTTCACATCTTCCAATTTTTTAAATCTGGCTGAAAATGTCCAGTTAAATGTTCCTAGTTGCCTGCATCCATTCTGAATTGGTGTCCACAAAACAATAGAGCCTGACTTTCCTAAATTTACTGGGGACAAGGTTGTCTGGGAATGGCCTTTGTTATGGAATCTGACAGCAAATGTAGGTGTGACTCTGCCCCTCTGCAACTGCCTCAACATCAGCAGTGCTTTCCTTATGCATGCATCTTCACCACCTTCAAGGAGAAAATTTATAGGCTTTGACAGCTATTGTTTCATGAAACTGAGAAACTCTTATAAACATGCGGGTCCCCATCACACCTGCCTCCAGCATGCCTGCACTGGGAGGCCCTGTTTTGTGACTACTGTGACCTGAAACTCATTTCTAATATCAGCATCTTTGTCCTTTGATTTTTCTGTTGTGTTTACTAAACCCACTTGCCTATCCTTATAGTCTACAATTAGATCTTGGGAAATAGGATATAAATCTTTTTTCCAGTTCTCTTTTTGCAATCCTCCTTGAGTCTTCTGAGGTATTTGGTTGAAACCCTTCAAGTGTCAATCAGGGGTGAATTGTGGTTAAGCACAGAGGTGTGCATACAGGAAGAAAAAAACAAAAACTGATGTGTTCTGCTCAGAGTCAAGATGAAAATTTACAAAGCTTGTGGGTAGGGGTCTTAGTCATAGGTTAAAGGGAACCCATGAAGGTCATGCAGGAGGGTGTTGTTTAGGAAGCTTAGGATGGGGCTGAGGCATAGGAGTAAGTGGCCGACCTAAGGGTTGGGGGTGGAGCTACAGAGCTGATGTGGTTAAGAGAAGAGTGTATTCTCCCAGATTTGGATGCACACAGAGGGACAGACACATGGTTGAAATGAATACATTCTAGAAAACTCATATTAGTGTTCTAAGACTCGTACAAGAGAAAATAAGATGTACTAGACAAGACAAGTTATGAACAAGAAGATGTGAGATAAGAATCAGGGAAAGGAGATGAGTATCCCACTAGGGACTCAGAGTTTGAAAAGCTATGAAGGGCTGTCAGATTTAAGACACCATGAATACAGAAGATTTAGCCAGGAAAGTAAAGGGTGGCAAAGGGGTTGTGATGGAGTCTGGGAAAAGAGGGAAATTCAGGGAAACTTCAGGGAGGGGAGCAAACTGAGGATAAGAGGAGTCCAGTCTTTATTCCAACCCAGTGGAAGCATATGCAGTAGAATTTCAACGTGTGGTGTAAGGGCCGCCATGTCCACAAGACTTGGGAGAGCTGTGAATAGCTACAATTCACCCCCCAACCCCCCAATCATGAGACCTGCCTCAACTGATTGAGCATGTTAGCCCTGTGCCAGGGAACTTGTGTAATCATGAGGCTGGTGCCTTATCCACTGTGCTACCATCCAGGGCCCCTAGAGATGAGCTTTTAATAAGCCCAATCAGGCCATATGTTTTCTTGCTAAAGTCTTCCTGTCACTCACACCTCAAAAACACCAGGATCAAGTCTTCACCACAGATCACAAGGTTTCACATGAGTGCTGTTCAAAGTTCTGGTCTTCACAGGACAGCAAGTTTCCACCAAATGGTCAAGCAGCTAAGGGCTGTGGGTTGAAATGTCTTGCAATGAAGAACATGCCCCTTAGTGATATGATTTGTATACTATCTATACCAGGTTATGATGTCCCATGTAGATCACCCTGTGATATCACTGTCCTAAAACTTCTGGTTTGTGTATGCACTGTCATGTCATTCTTCTCATCCCATCTATGCTGGTCACAGTGGCTGTTTGACCCTCAGGCATGGCCAGCAATGGTTTGTGCCAGGACCATTGCATTGGCTATTCCCTCTCCTCAAAGTAATCTTTCTCCAGAGACCTCCAGAACCCCCTCCACTCTCTTCTACATCTCACTCAAATGTCACATAGTTATGCAGAATTTTCCTGGCCATCTTAGATAAAAAAGTAACCCCCAACCCAACCGCTCTTTATTTACTTCACCTCACTTCATTATGTTTTAGAGGTTGTATCACCATCAGCAAAGCATGGGGAGTTACTCTTGGATTTACCCATTCAGCTGCTTTATCTTCTAGGCTCTAATTTCTATCCTGATATATTTCCCTAACCCTCCCTCAGGTGAGTGGTTGTCCCCTCAAAATACTCAAAATGTAGACTCAACCTCCCTGGAGTTTCTCCTATACAGTAGGTGGTCAGCAAAGCTACTCAGGGCTCTCAACTTTACACCTTTAGCCTTTGGACCTGGCCCTTCCTCAACTCCTACCCCTTCTCTAGTATCAGCCCTTACTGCCTATCCAGATAGCTGTTCTTTTCCAGAAATGTTTTCTACCCATTTTCACCCCATCTGGTGGGCTCCCTTCAGCCAGCCCAGCTGCCCTCTAGTGCCCGGCACACAGACCCTGGTAGGGTGTCACACAGACCTCACTGCACAAACAGGCCATGGGTTGTTTTGGGTTTGAAGACATTTCTTTCATTTTGATGTTCTTATCTATTCTCCTATTCACTTGCTGGATTATATGTAAATAGATTGTTGTAGAAGTAAATTGTTTTGAATTACTAGTATTTTCAATATATAATGCTATTTTCATTAAGTACTATGGATAAAGGCATATAACCCATCAATTATTAATATTTAGTTTTTTTGTTTTTTATTTTTTGGAAAGATTTCACTTATAGTTTTCAAGAGAGGAAAAGGGAAGGAGGGAGACAGGGAGAGAAACATCAATGTATGGTTGTTTTCCACATGCTTTCAGCTATGGACCTGGCTGAAGACCTGGCCTGCAACCTGGTTATGTGCCCTGGTGGGGAATCAAACCAGTGACCTTTGGGTTTGCAGGTAGGCACCTATTCATTGAGCCACCAGTCAGGGCAATATCTAGTTTTTTTAAACCACATTTGCACACTTGGTTCATAAACGTTCTTCTGCTTTTTTTAAATAAATTTTATTGATTGTACTGCTAAAGTTGTCCCCAAATTATTTCCTTTGCCTCCATCTACCCAGTTTCCCCCTTCACTTCAGCCGTCCCAACCCCTTAGTGCAAGTCCATGGGTTGTTCATGTAGCCTTTGGGTCTGCCATTTATTACTACTCATACCCCTCTGTCAATTTTCTTCATACTAATTATGCTTCTTGATATCTTTACCATTTCCCTTTTCCCCTTTTCCCCCTTCCCAGCTGATAACCCTTCAAAAGATCATCATACCTATGATTCTGTCCCTGTTTTGGTTGTTTACTTTGTTTTGTTTGTTGTTTTTGTTTTGTTTTGTACATTTTAAAAATTTAATTAATTTATTTAAAATGTGATGCTTTGATATTTTATTTAGGATATGTCTTGATGTGGTCCTCATTTGGTCCAACCTATTAGGACTCTCTGTGCTTTCTTGAATTCTATGTCTGTTTCTTTCACCAAATTTGGAAAGATATTTTTCTTTATTTTTTTCTAATAATCTTTCATTTCTTCCTCATTCTATTTTGCACCTGACATCACTATGATTTGGATGAATTTTTTCTTTTTCTTTTTTTTAAATTTAATTTTATTGTTGTTGTATTACACCCATCCCCTTTTTACTTCCCTCTGTCCCCTTCCACACACATCCACTCCCCAACAAAGTCAATCCCACTTGTCCATGTCCATGGTTCTTCCATACTAGTTTCTTGACTAAACTGCTCCCTTTCTTTGCCTCTTCCTACCCCCAACCCCTACCCCCTTCCCTCTGCCCATTGAAGGTCTATTCACTGTATTCATGTATCTGGTTCTGTTTTGCTTATTGTTTGTTTTGTTCATTATTGTCCTGTAATGGGTGAGATCATATGTTATTTGTCTTTCACTGACTGGCTTACTTCACTAAGCATAATACTCTTGAGTTCTATCCATGTTGTTGCAAAGGGTAGGAGTCCCTTCTTTCTTTCTGCTGTGTAGTATTCCATTGTGTAAATGTACCAAAGTTTTTTGATCCAATCACCCACTGATGGGCACTTAGGCTGTTTCCAGCACTTGGCTATTATAAGTAGTGCTGCTTTGAACATAGGGGTACATAGGTTCTTATGAATTGGTGTTTCAGGATTCTTCGGGTATAGTCCAAGTAGTGGAATCGCTGGATCAAAAGGCAGTTCCATTTTTAGTTTTTTAAGAAAACTCTATACTGTTTTCCATAGTGACTGCACCAGCCTACATTCCTACCAACAGTGCACCAGGGCTCCCTTTTCCCCACATCCTCGCCAACACTTGTTGTTTGTTGATTTGTTAATGATTGCCATTCTGACAGGTGTGAGGTGGTATCTTATTGTGGTTTTAATTTGCATCTCTCTGACGGCTAGTGATGTTGAGCATTCTTTCATATGCCTTTGGACCCTTTGTATATCTTTCTCAGTGAGTTGTCTGTTCAGTTCTTTTGCCCATTTTTTAATTGGGCTGTCTGTGTCCCTGGTGTTGAGTCACATTACAACTATGTTTTCCCATACAGTTAGCTACCTTTGAATTTTGCTGATGTTTTCTTTAGCTGAACAGAAACTTTTCAGTTTGATATAGTCCCATTTGTTTATTTGTTCTTTGATTTCCTTTGCCCTTAGAGAAGTATCAGTAATCATATTTCTGTTTGGGATATCTAAAATTTTCCTGCCTATGTTCTTTTCCAGGACCTTTATGGTGGCACTGCTAATGTTTAAGTCCTTTATACATCTTGAGTTAATTCTGGTGTATGGTGTAAGTTGGTGGTCTGCTTTAATCCTTTTGCATGTAGCTGTCCAGTTCTGCCAATACCACTTGTTGAAGAGACTGTTTTTACCCCATTTTATGTTCCTTCCCCTTTTGTGGAATATTAATTGACCATGGAGTCCTGGGTTTATTTCTGGACTCTCTATTCTGTTCCATTGATCTATATATCTATTCTTATGCCAGTACTAGACTGTTTGGATTACAGTAGCCTTGTAGTATAGTTTATGTCCAGTATTGTGATTCCTCCTACCTTTTTCTTCTTTCTCAAGATTGCTATGGCTATTGGTAGGTGTTTTTGGCTCCATAAAATTTTTTGAAATATTTTTTCTAGATTTTTGAAGTCTGTCATTGGTATTTTAATTGGGATTGCATTGAATCTATAGATTGCTTTGGGTGGTATGGACATTTTAATGATGTTAATTCTTTCTATCCATGAACATGGTATATGCTTTCATTTATTTGTGTTTTCCTTAATTTCCTTCTTCAGTGTTCTGTAGTTTTCTGAGTACAGGTCTTTTACCTTCTTGGTTAAGTTGCCCATTGAGTATGATGTTGGCTTCAGGATTCTCATATATGGCCTTTATTATGTTGAGGTATGCCCCCTCTATTTTTATTCTGCTGAGTGTGTGTGTTGTTTTTTTTTAAATCATAAATGGTTGCTGAACTTTATCAAATGGTTTTTCAGCATCTACTGATATGATCATATGGCTTTTGGCTTTCATTTTGTTGATGTGGTCTATTATATTTTTTGATTTGCAAATGTTGTACCATCCTTTCTTCCCTGGGATGAAACCCACTTGATCATGGTGTATGATCTTTTGAATGTATTGCTGGATCTGATTGGCCAATATTTTGTTGAGAATCTTAGCATCTATGTTCATCAGAGATATTGACCCATAGTTTTCTTTCTTAGTTGTGTCTTGACCTGGTTTTGGGATTAGAATAATATTAGCCTCATAGAAAGAGTTTGGGAGTCTTCACTTTTGTTGGATTTTTTTGGAATATGTTGAAAAGGAGAGGAGTTAGATCTTCTCTAAATGTTTGGTAGAATTCACCTGTGTAGCCATTTGGTACAGGGATCTTTTGCTTTAGAAGATTTTGGATTACTTCTTCAATGTTATTCGTCTATTCTGGGTTTCTGCCTCTTCTGGATTCAGTTTTGGTAGATTATACATTTCCAGAAATGTGTCTATTTCTCCCAGGTTGTCATATTTGTTGTCATGTCCATGGGGCTCAATGAGTCCAGCTGTAGCTTTTTGCTAGGATTTAGGAAGTTGTGAAGTATGCTTCAAGACCAGTCATTCATTTGGAAAAGCAGCCTGTGTGGGCATAAGTATTGGGTGGTGTGGAGTAACTAGGGCTCTCCATGGCAGATCAAACAGATTTAGCCAGGTTGATGAAGTATCAGACATGTCACCAAACTTTTGACTTTGTAGGTGGAGGGCACAGAAAAGAGACAGTGGCCTCTGCTTTCTCCAATGCTAGACACTGGTTTCTCTCTGCATACCACTGGTGCCCCTCAAGTTCATACCCCAGTGCTCACATCCAGAAACAGCAAGTCTAACCAGGTGAATTTGTGTTTGGGTTCTTCAAGATGAAGTGTTTGAGGCTCCAGAAGCTTCTTCCTCTGAGTCAATCCCTGCTGTTTTTTTGCAGCCAGAAGTTGTGAGGATGCCAGAAATTGTGAGGATTTACATTCTCCGCACTGGAACCCTGGATTGAGGGGCTTTGTGAAGCTAGGATTTCTCACTCTTGAATATACTACCAAATTTTTATCTGCCAACTCAAATTTATGACAGTATGTTTGAATAAAGTAAATCATACTTGGGTTTTCTCTTTAAATTTAAAAGTGTTGACTTATCAAATGTGATGTGAAGTTAATGAAGCAGTAATTTCAGAGGAAGGGAATAAACAATCTGAGAAAGTACTTAATATAATTTCAACTTTTTAAAGTTGTGAAGGCTTGTTTTGTGTTCTCCCATGTGGTCTATCTTGGACAATAGTCCACATGCATTTGAAAGGAATGTGTATTCTGCTTCCTTAGGGTGAAAAGATCTGTATATATCAAAAAGTCCATTTGGTTTAGAGTGTTGTTTAATGCCACAATATCCTTGTTTTTTCTTTTCATGGAATATCAATCAGTCCATTGTTGACAAAGGGGTGATAAAATCCCCTACTAGGAGTGGGTTGTTGTTAATATCCTTTTCGAAGTCCTCCAAGATTTTTCTTATATATTTGGGTGCTCACATATTGAATGCATGTATATTTAAAAGGGTTATATTTATTTGATGGATTGCTTTCATTTTTTTAAAGATTTTATTTATTATTTTCAGAGAGAGGGGAAAGGAGAGAAGCAGAGAGGATGAGGGACATCAATGTATGGTTGCCTTTCACCTGGCTCCAGCTACAGAACTGGCTGGAGACCTGACTTGCAACCTGGTTATGTGCCCTGGTTGGGAATCAAACCAGTGACCTTAGGGTTTGCAAGCCAGCATCTTATCCACTGTGCCACCAGCCAGGGCCTACGTTGTTTTCTTAAGTATTTTGAAATATCCTCTTTGTTTCTTTTTATGGCCTTTGTTGTGAAATCTATTTCATATAAGTATTGCTACTCCTGCAGTTTTTATGTCCATTTGCTTGAAATATATTTTTCATCACTTCACTTTCCACCTGTGTAGATCTTTTCTTCTCAGGTGGGTCTCTTATAGATACCATATATGTTTGTTATGTTTTATTATTCATTCAGCTACCCTATGTCTTTTTATTAGAGTATTTAATCTATTTACATTTAAGACTAATATTGATAGGTATATATTCATTGTCATTTTCCTCCTTTGTACCTGTATCTCTCTCTGTGTCTTTACTTCCTTAAAGAAGACACTTTAGCGTGTCTTGCAATGCTACTTTGGTAGAGATGTATTCTTTTGCCGTTCCTTTGGGAAATTCCTTATTTCACTTTCCATTTTGAATGAGAACCTTGCTAGGTAAAGTAGTCTTAATTGTAGGCCTTTGAATTTCATTGCTTGGAATATTTTTTGCCATTCCCCTCTGGTTTGAGTATTTCTGTTGAGATATCAGCTTACATCCTTATCAAAATTCCTTGAATTCTATTAGCTGTTTCTTTCTTGCAGCTTTTAGGATTCTCATTTTGTCTTTGTAACTTTCCATTTCAATTATGATGTGTCATGGAGTAGGTCTATTTGGGTTCATCTTCATTGGAACCCTCTGTGTTTCCTTAAACTTGTGTGACTTTTTCTCTCATTAAGATAGACAAATTTTCTTTTCTTTTTTAATATTTAATATTTTTAGAGAGAGGGGTAGGGAGAGAGGAAGAGAGGGAGAGAGACATCAATGTATGGTTGCCTTTCACCTGCCTCCAGCTACAGAACTGGCTGGAAACCTGGCTTGCAACCTGGTTATGTGTGACCTGGGTGGGAATTGAACCAGCAACCTTTGGGTTTGCAGGCTGGCGCCTAATCTACTGTGCTACCACCTAGAGCCTGGAAATTTTCTTTCATGACATTTCCAGAAAAGCTTTCTATCCCTTGTTCCTCTTATCCTTTTGGTATCCCTATGATACAGATATTATTATGTTTAATGTTGTCCTACAAATTTCTTAAACCCTCTTCATTCTTTTCTAGTGTTTTTTCATTGTGTTGAATTGTTAAACTGTCTGGGAATTATTTTTTCTATGTTGTCCTACTTCTCACTGATGCAATCCTCTCCTCCCTTTACCCTGATCTTGATTCTTTCTAATGTGTTTCTTAATTCTGAAATTCTATTTTTCATTTCCTTTGGGCTTTTATTGATAGTTTCTATGTCAATTTTAATGATGGTGTCATTCTCTGTAAGTTCCTTATTGCTTCCCTGGATTCATGGTAGTTCCCATGGAATTCCTTATAGTTTTATTCAAGCTTGCTGAGGCCATTGAACTTTTCTATAACTATTATTTTGATTTCCATGTCTAAAGGTTTGCTTGTATCTACTTAATTTTGCATCCTTTTATGGAATTCTGACATTCCTCTCAATGGGGTATTGTTTCTTTGTTACCTCACTAGAGGTAGCACTTGTTTGTTTCTGCTTCCTAGACGGATCTGCTTTGATGTCTTGTCTTTGTGGTGTGATATTCTGTGGTAGGAGACCTGTATAATTCCTTGATGCTGTGTCCTTGATTCCAACTTAAATTGGAGATACTCTTTATGCTGCTTTTATTTTTATACTTTGTTGCCTGTTTGGTTTTACCTTGTTTTTGTTGTTGTGTAGCACTTTTGTGGGTCCTTCCCTTTGGTTAGTTTTACTGAGAGTATCCCCACCCACCACATCTTGTATACTCTTATAGAGGCGCACTTTCTTTACTTCCTGTGTCAGCCCTTGGTGATGATATTAGATTGTGTTCCAGTCTGGTCCTAGACAGCCAGTCAGTTGTGATGAAGCAAAATCTTCTGTTTGTTCTGCCCATGGTTATAAGGCTCATCTCCCACTAGTGTCCTGTTGGCTATTACACATCATTTCTCCACGATTAAGTTCTAATCCCATATTAGTCCTAGGAGGAGATTGGTGTTGCTCAACTTATTCCTTTGCCATCTTGGATTGGGCCTCTGCTACACTGATGTTCATCAACAGCTCAATGCTGTTCTTAACCTACACGTCCAACCATGAATGAAGAAGCTTCTTGTATTTTTTGCAAACAAGATGGATTTATTTTTGTCAAACCAGTTAGTGGTAAATCAGTTACAAGCAGCATGAGACTTTTCAAATGGGAGTGGAGCAGGTAGACCTTGCACTCCCCTACCTCCAGGACAAAACTGGAAATGTTATTCATTAAAGAAAAATCACCTTGAATATACAACTAAAAACTAGTGGAAGAGGAGTCATAACCAAAAATTGGCTGAAGATGTCACATCAAGACTGGAAGTGTAACAGTGGGAAATTGTAACCTAACCCACCATTTTCTGACATTGTTTCTATAAATGCTGATTCTGACTAATATGTTGCATGTAGATAAACATCATATTTGCATAAGAACTCTATAAACTAATTTCAAAATATAGACTCTAACTTCAAAGCTAGGGGTCAAGCTCATTGACAGGAGCTCGGGTGTCTGAACTGACTCTGTTCTCCCTTTGCTGAGTTACAACCATCAGACTGGTCTTTGTGTCCAAGACAGAACAATTATTTCAGATTGTTGGAAGTTTCTTACTCTAGTAAATAGAAACCTTTTGCAGGGGATTCTCCAACCGATGGTAAATCCCCTGGTGCTACAGAGAAAGTAAAACTGTCCCTTACAGCAAGTGCAGAGGAAGAAGGCCAACCAGTGGCTTGAGGCCATAGGGGCAGTTTTTCCTTCTTGAGATCTTTTATTGAAACCCAGTAAACCTGAAGGCATGTAGCTTGACAAGCAATGCTAAATAATGCTAATTACAGAGAAATGGAAAGAAAAAAAACAAACAACTAGTGAGTCATCATGGAGATTACACTCAGGTCAGAATGCGCATTCAAATTTTAAAAAACATCTGCTGTTGATACAAATGATTAGATGACATGAGAAAGCACGCTGGACTTCATGGTGTATAAAATATTTTCTCTTGGCTCAACTCCCCCTCCCTGGGGGCCACTGGCTATAACAAGGAAACATGTATGTGTCCAGCCTTCCCAGTTTTATGGTTGATCTTACACACTTAGCCTCGCCCATGCAGAACTCCAAAATTTTGATGTTTTCCCAGGTGGACCCAGACATCCCTCCCTTTTTTTGTTTGACATTACCTGGATGATGGTTAAACCAAAGAAACCCATGACCTGTTTCTCACAAATGAAGTCGTACAGAAACAATTCACAGATGGATTTCAACACAAACAATATTATAACAATAAGTAAGCAACCACCAGCTCCCATTACCCATTCTCACAGATTAAGTCCATTAAACCAGGTTTTTGGGTTTAGTCATTGGAGGTTGTCATTTAAAGTTTGGGAAACATTTTGCTCAGTTTTTTAAAATCCTTAAGTTGTTGATGTAACTCCATCTGCAGTTTGCCTTTCAGGTTGGTGGA
>PVIW01015543.1:0-19431 GCA_004026585.1 Noctilio leporinus | reverse complement strand
GGATACCTTTGATTCCTTTTTCTTCTCTGATGGCTATAGCTAGAACTTCCAAGACAATGTTGAATAGAAGTGGAGAAAGTGGACAGCCTTGTCTCGTTCCTGATCTTAGGGGGAAAGCTTTCAGTTTTTGTCCATTAAGTATGATGTTGGCTTCAGGTTTCTCATAGATGGCCTTTATGATGTTGAGGTATGCTCCCTCATTTTGCTGAGGGTTTTGATCATAAATGGTTGCTGCACTTTATCAAATGCTTTTTCAGCATCTATTGATACGATCATATGGGTTTTATCTTTCAAGTTGTTGATGTGGTGTATTACATTGATTGATTTACGAATGTTGTACCATCCTTGCATCCCTGAGATGAAGCCCACTTGATCATGGTGTATGATCTTTGTAATATACTGCTGAATCCGATTGGCCAATATTTTGTTGAGAATTTTAGCATCTATGTTCATCAGAGATATTGGCCTGTAGCTTTCTTTCTTAGTTGTGCTTTTCTTTTTAAGTAAGTTCTGCCAATTTTTTTGGGAAACTTATAAGGCGCCAAGAGACTTCCCTCTCCTCTTCCTGGTTCTGTCCCCTGTCTTTAAACATACTTTTTTTCCTTTGATGATTTATAAAAGTTAACTTCTTTTTCCAGATATCCCAGGAAAGGGGTGTCTGAGCCTTTGAAGGGCATGCCTCACAGAGAGAATGAGGGTTTCTGACCAATGTAGAGACCAGGCATGTGGGGACAGCTCCGGCTGTGGCTGCCTTGCTGTGAATGGAACCCGACCCTGGCTCTGGCCTCCCTTTTGCCCTTTCTATCCCCTCCTCACAGGCCCCTTCCTCAGTCTGGAGGGGAGTCTCCTCTAAAGACTGCTGCCTGGCTGAGATGAAACATCATCGCCCGCCATTCTCATTAGAGAATTCTGGGTGAAATTTAAATATCTGTCTCTCACTTGGACTTTCATTATAGCCTTAGCTGGTAATCCAAACATTTGCTTGTTAGTGTGTGTGTGCGTGTAACTTTCAACTAAGAACATAATCTAATGAAAAGGAAAAAATTTTAGACTAATAGGTTAGTTTTTCAAATCCTCTGGAGTTAACTATGAGCTGATTTCCCCCAATTTCTTCAGATGCTTTGACCTTAGCACAGGTGTGACTCTGAGCCTTGCTGTTGTCAAGTCAGCCTTGCTTGGAGAAATCACATCCGGAGGCTGCTGTAGAATCAAACTAAAGGTTTATTGGGGGAAGGAAAAGGGGAACAGGGAAAATAGGGAGCAGCAAGGGAAGGGGCTTTAGAAAAGTCTTCAGCCTGACATCACTGCTTTAGGGCTTTTATACAGGCATTCTCACAGATACCTGGATCAAAGGAAGATTAGTTTATTACCCTAATTTCAATAGTAAGGAAGGGCTAAGAGGGTCTATTTGATAGAGACAGTTGCTTCATTAATACCCCCCCAGGGATTCCGGGACAAGGTAACTGCATTAACTCATCCCTAAGAATTTCCTGTCCCGTTCCATGATCATGTTCCTGACAGGTTAGTAAACGTTGACTGTTTGGGTTTTAACTAAAGTCCAGGTACAATTAAAGTTCAAAGGTATGTACTGTCTCCGGGTTGTCTGCCCCCACATACTGACATTTGTAGGGAAAAGTTGGGAATTGTTTGGGGCCCACAAGCCTCTTTGAATATTCTGTAGAAAAAGGGTTATTTCAAGTGGCTCCAGGATTGGCTGAGAACGAGAGGTTAAGTTCAATCTCAAGTCACCATAAGCAAGATCATTTCATGCAGTTTCCATCTGTGGAATGGGTGGAGCCATGGCCCAAACAGCTGATCTCCTCTGGGCCCCTTCTGTTCCTGGATCCCTTTGTGCTATCATAGAAATGATCCCTGAGTCTGCTCTGGGACTTTCCCTGACCAGCCCTGTCTCACTTGTGATCCATTGGCCCCGGATTGTTCTTGGATTGTCATGCAGGTGCTGACCCAGGCTTCTCATGGTTAGGCCACTGGGGGTACTATTTCCCCATGGAAAAGGGTCAAGCCAGGGTGTAGACTCCAGATTTTGTGTGGAGGTGGGGTGGGCTCTGCTAGGCCAGCCAGAGAACAAGGTCTTTGTTTTTTAATGAACCAGGGAAGGTACAACTACCAGAGAGCCTTTGACTGGTCTACCCAGGGCTGCCACCTAGTGGGAAACTCTGGGAATGGCCACAGTGCCTTTGTTCTGTCACCAACCATTTGACTCATTTGGAGGCAAAGGGTTCTCACCTGGCATAAAGGATGTTTAGGGAGTAAAACATTTGAAGTGATTTAAAAAAATTTATTTATTATTTTCAGAGAGAGGGGAAGGGAGAAAGGCAGAGAGTGAGAAAGACATCTATGTATGGTTACCTTTCACCTGCCTCCAGCTAAGGACCTGGCTGCAGACCTGGCTTGCAACCTGGTTATGTGCTCTGGTTGGGGAATCGAACCAGTGACCTTTGGGTTGAAGGCCAGCGCCTTGTTCACTGTGCCACCAGCCAGGACCTTGAAGTGATTTTTAATTGCAATGTTTGAGGTGCTGCCCACAGGCCAGGCTTGCCCTTTTTAGAAGCTGGACCTTTTCCAGATGTGAGTGGAAGGCACCGATGGACCCAGAAGTAAGGAGGGCTCTGTGTGTTCTGGGCCTGTGTGGGCACATCCTTGAGGGATGCCCTTCTCATCTCTCAGTGGTGGGCACTGACAGGTGATGTTCTTGCCCTCCAGCCTTTATTACCTGCACTTAGACAAGTTCAGGTGTCCTTTGTTCTGCACTCAGCAACCCAGTTCTCATTTGGTGATTTATGGAAAAGAATAATTTATACTTCCAGCTGTACTGTACACAATTCCAAGTAGTTTAAAGATTTAAATGTAAAAAGTAAACTAATACTTTTTAGAAAAAATAATAGAATACCTCCATTATATCAAGGTAGGAAAGAAAGAACTTTTGAAATAAACTGCCAAAGCACACACCATAAAGGAAATGATAGATTTTACAGTGTTAAAATGTGAACATTTAGTATAGCAAAGACTCTACAATAAAAACTAAAAGCCACATACTGGGAGTAGATATTTGTAATAAATATAACTAGGAAAGGATTAGTACCTGGAATTTTAAAATAAATCCTACAAAAAATAGGAAGAAAGATACAGAGAGTTGTTCTGTCTTTTCAGTAATCAGAATACAAAATTTAAAAAGATAGTATTATTTTTTGCCCATGAGGTTGGCAATACTTTAAAACATCTAATTGTTTCACAATAGCCAAGAGGTAGGAGCAAACCGAGTCCTTTGTCTAATGAATAAATAAGCAAAATGCAGTATATACATGCAATAGAATATTATTTATCTTTAAAAAGGAAGGAAATTCTGTCACACACTTCAACATGGATGAACCTTGAGGACCTTACTCTAAATGAAATAAGACAGTCACAAAAAGATTACTATTGTATGATTCAACTTATATGAAGTACGTAGAGGAGTCAGATTCATAGAAACAAGGTAAAGTGGTAGGTGACAGGGGGAAATGGGGAGTTATTGTTTAATGGGAACAGAGTTTCAGTTTTGCAAGAAAAAGTTCTGGAGGCAGGTTGCACGAGAATGTGAATATACATAACACTACTGAAATGTACACTTAAAAATGTTAAACGTTCCTGGCTGGTAGCACAGTGGATAAGGCTCCGGCCTGCGAGCCCAAAGGTGGCAGGTTCGATTCCCCAGCCAAGGCACATAACAAGGTTGCAAAACAGGTTTCCAGTCAGGTCTGTGGCTGGAGGCAGGTGAAAAGCAACCATACATTGATGTCTCTCTCCCTCTCTGCCTCTCCCTCTTCCCCTCTTTCTAAAAATAATTAAATAAAACCTTAAAAAAAAAAAAAAAAAAAAATGTTAAACGTCGCCCTGGCTGGTAGCACAGTGGATAAGGCGCCGGCCTGCAAACCCAAAGGTCGCAGGTTTGATTCCCCAGCCAGGGCACATAACCAGATTGCAAACCAGGTCTCCAGTCAGGTCTGTGGCTAGAGGCAGGTGAGACACAACCATACATTGATGTCTCTCCCTCTCTGCCTCTCTCCCTTCCCCTCTTTCTAAAAATAATGAAATAAAATCTTTAAAAAAAAAAAAAAAAGTTTAGCGTGGTTAAGACAGTTTTAGGGTATGTGTATTTTATCATAATTAAAAATTAAAGGAAAAATCTGACTATATGAAATCTTGGTGAGGATGTGTTGATAGAGCTCCCTGACGAAACTGAAAGTTCTGCTAATCCCCAGGAGGCCTCCACTATACCTCCAGAGTGTCCTGAGGAATTGGAACTGCCTTTAGATCAGAAAAATGCCCCACCTGAGCCTTCAACTACCTGTGAAGAGGTTGAGTCACCAGAAAGGGACAGGAACCAAGGTGGGTCTGCTCTGGCAAGGTCTGGAATATGTGGGTTCTTGACTTTGTGCAGGAAAGATTTCTTGATATGAGTCCAGGTGATTTGGAGAGTATATTTATTAAAGCTGGGGATAGTGAAGCAAAGGAAGGGCTTAAATGAGAAGAGGCAAGATTGTAGCAATAGAATTGAACCTAGGTGGAGCTGCCTTAGTCCTTTGGAAACTTGAGAAAAAGTTGAGTCTAGGCAAGGCTGCCTTGGCCCTTTAGAAAGAAAGTCACAGAGGAAGAACGAGAGCCAGCTGGGCTGTGTGGCCTCAGGAAACAAGTTACAGAGGCATAGGAGGGCTCTTGGAGACCAGTTCAGGGGTTAGCCCAGGACAAGTTGCCCACTACTAAGTAGTTGCCCACTACTCCCGTGGTTGCAGGTCTCCTGAGAACCTTTAGAGCTTAGCAGAGAGAAGCTAGGGAAAGGCCTGGGTGTGCTCAAGGAAGAGTGCACGCAGGGTTCTTTGTCTTAAGGATTTTTTTCTCTTTTTTAAAGGTGAGAATTTTAGGGGAGGTCTCAATCAGAATATTCATCAACTTCCCAAGTGTGTTCTTTGATATGTTGGTGCATCAGAATGAACTTAAAGAGGGTCATGCTCTGGTCAGTTTCACTTTCAAAGAATGTCACCATGAGGGGACCTAGACAGGTCTGCCACAACATTATCTGGATTGTGTAAATTATTTGCTCTTAAGTGTCCTTGGTTAGGGAAGATAAAATCTTGCAATTTATTAGCTGGCTGTAACTTGCTCCAGCTGTCTGTTTAGCTATCTGTTGCCGGTTTCCTCATTCCACTTGCCAAGGAATTTTCCTAGCTTCTTACTAATCTGCCTCAATAAGAGTTAGTAAGGTGACCTAGTGTTAGGCTACTATTGGCCTTGGATGATATGATAGGAGGACCCTCCGCTTCTGGTAATCCTGGATCATCAAGCCATGATGATGTGGACTGTTGGGGAAATTTGTATTTTTGGACTGTGGTTGACGGTGAGTAACCAAAACCCTGGACATTGAAACCTTGGATGAGGGGAGACTACTGTAACCAGGAAGTGTGTAGGAGTTGAGCTAGAATACGTTAATAAAAGTTGGTAAAAGGAAAATGATCAGAGGAAAATGTTACCAAATTGCTCTCAGGATTTGATTTGTCAAAAGCTTTTTTAAAGCCCTGGCTGGTGGCTCAGTGGATAGGTGTCAGCCTGCCAACCCAAAAGTCACCGGCTTGATTCCCAGTCAGGGCACATAACCAGGTTGCAAGCCAGGTCTCCAGCCAGGTCCATTGCCGGAGGCAGGTGAAAGGCAACCATACATTGATGTTTCTCTCCCTTTCTACCTCCCTCTCTGCCCTTCTCTCTAAAAATAATGAATTAAAAAAAAAAGCTTTTTACTTTTTGCAAACTGAAACAAGCAAAAGTTTATTTTTTTGCAATACCCCTGTAAATAATTACAAAGGTAAAGTCTAAACTATAGCATATAACTTGTCAATATTTAACCAGAGTACTTGTAATAAATATGCATCCTGAGACAAGATAAAAGACTACATTTTCTCAAGTTTTACAACCTGTAGCATTTCTGTGCAGGGAGGTGGGCAGGGGGGACCAGGAAAGGGTTGTTTTATGTTTTCTTAAGTGCTGCGACAAAAAGCCTTTCTTTGGAGCATTTTCAAAATTGCTTAACTATAAACAATTTAAGAAAAGTATGTCCATATGAGAAATGTCTACATCTATAGAGAATTTTAGTGAGTTTATTTGAGCCAAATTAACACTTGCTAGGAAGCAAAATCTAAACAGATTGAGAAAATGCTTTGGAGAATGGCAGCTTTGCAGTTTATGTTACACATTAGAATCAAAGGAGGAGGCATAAAGGGTTACATGAAATCAACTGGTGGTAGATTAGGGAAACCTCAGACTGGATAAAGAGTAAAATGAAGAAAAAAAATCTTCTTTTACATTGGCAGGTAGAGGGTAGTAAACAGTTAACATTTCCGGCACATAGAGATGGTGGGTGGGCAACCAGATGACAATGATGTGTTCCACCGTCTGCTCTGGTGTGAGATTGTGTCCTAAGGGGTCTGGAAAAAACGGGATCACTCTAATATTCCGAAGATATGTTATAGTAGATGCAAAAGACAATAAATAGACTGGCTCAGTTAAGGTAAAGACTGACTTTTGTCAAGTAAGATACTGATATAATAGGCAGTTAGACAAACATGAGTAGGATAAGAACTAGAGGCCTGGCACAGAAGGTCACCAGGGTGGAAAGCTCCAGGTGCCTAGCAATGGCAAAACTAGAAAAACAAGTGTAGGGTGGGACCTTGCCCACAGGGTGACCTTTCCTTCCCTAGCATGTCAACAGTCATGTGGTAGACCCCCTTGGAGAGGAACAAGGTGGGCAGAGAATAGCCTCACACAACTCCCATACAAGCCCTGGCATGACCACTCCCTTAAGCACAAAACTCTCAGGACAATGTGGTTCTGACATGCATCAAATCTTAGGAACAAAGCCTAGGTTGCCACAGAGACAGAGTTTTGGTCAAACTAGAGATAACATCTAGATCTCGGTTGTCTTTCAGCTCCAGGCCCAGAAAAGCAGCAAAAAGTCAGAAGCATGACTGCATTAACCAACGACCCTCTGCCTTGGTGCTGACCAATCAGTAGACACTGCAGCCCTTGAAAGGACACATCTGGAAAGCTGATGAATATTCTATTGAGATCAGCCCCTGAGAAACCAGATAAAATCTCTTTACAGAAAGGAATCAGCACTAGTGAGCTCTCTGGAGCATACATGCTGCCTTTCCTTCCCGCTTTCTTCCTTCGAGGTCTGTATCTTTGCTTTCTCCCTCCTAAGCTTCAAGGGCCCTGATTTGGCCTCTGTAACTTGTTTCCTGAGTCTATGCAGTACAGCTGGTTCACTTTTTCTATGTCTGTGACTTTCTAAATAGAGTTTCACTTGTATTTGAATTCTTGGCTCTGAATCCTTTCTTAGCTAAACCCAAGGACCAAGGTCTTACTCCATTGGTAATCTCTGGTGCCGTTTCACCATTAATAAAACCAGTCTGGAATGTGACTGTCTGTCATCATTTGTCTTTAGTTAAGAAGTTTTAAGCCCTGGCTGGTAGCACAGTGGATGGGGCGCCGGCCTGCGAACCCAAAGGTCTCAGGTTCGATTCCCCAGCCAGGGCACATAACCAGGTTGCAAGCCAGGTCTCCAGTCAGGTCTGTGGCTGGAGGCAGGTGAAACGCAACCATACATTGATGTCTCTATGTCTCTCTCCCTCTCTGCCTCTCTTCCTTCCCCTCTTTCTAAAAAATAAAGAAATAAAATCTTTTTTTTTTTTTTTTTTTTTTAAAGAAGTTTTATTTTCAGGCCAACCTATGTGGTTACTTTAGGCCTCTGAGTTAGTAAGGCCTGTGGTGCCTTAGTTTGTGGCTCCTTTTCTGCCCGCAAGGAATACCTGGCTTGAAAGCGATTTTTGCTTTATAGTCATATCCTCATTCAATATAGGTGAACACATGATCCAATACAACTAATCACACCCTGAGCCCAAGCAGTCCTGCAGTATATGACCCTTGTCAGAGCAGGCCCACGGTTTTTTTTTAAAGATTTTACTTATCAGTTTTAGAGAGGGGAAAGGCAGAGAGGCAGAGAGGGAGAGAGACATCAATGTATGGTTGTCTTTCACCTGACACCAGCCAGAGCAGAGGCCTACATTTTTAATTATAAGAATGTTCTTTACTATTTAATGTTTCATTTCAGCTGTTTGGGGAAAAGCATGATAGTAAAATATGTTCTGAGTGGCAGGAGGGTCTCTTTCCTCATAGACTGGAGCATCACACAGGTGTGACCACAAGGGGGCACTGCCACCCTGAATGTTGGGAGTACAAGAGAAACTACGTGGATGCCAGAGTGAACCCCCAAACTACGAAGTAACTTTTAATGCCTATTACAGTAATTTAAAGAAGTTTTATAGAAACTTGCTAATGTAGGAAAACTGTTTTTTCCTTCCTATGGAGGAGAAACACAGTTCTTCCCTCTATGTGTTTGTTGCTCCTTTACTTTTACATAGAACACGGAACTTCTGACACTTTTGGTCATCAAAAGTGTGGATGCTTTTGTCCCCACAACAGGAAGTTCTCTGGGTTCCTTACAATTGAACTCAATTCTAGCACTGCCTAGAGATAGCATTAGAAGCTACAGGGTAAGGGCTCAGTCCCCCAAGACTGTCCCCCACCCATGCCAGTAGAGAGCACAGGTGATATCTCCTGTGCTTCTCACAGACCAGCCATAGGTTGGAGATTCCCATGACCCCTGCTTGAGTTCAATTAATTTGATAGAGGAGCTCACAGAATTTGAGAGAAATGCTTACGCGTACCAGTGTATTCAAGGATATGATGAAGGATACATATCAACAACCAGGAGAAGAGATAGGTAGGGTGAGGTAGTCTGGAAGGACCCACAGGAGCTTCCGTCCCTGTGGAGTTGGGGTGTGTTGCTCTCCTAGTATGTGGATGTGTTTACCAACCTGGAAGCTCTCCAAACCCCGTACTATTGGGATCTTATGAAGGCTTTGTCCATAAATAATTAATAATCATGATTAATTATTAACTCCATTTCCAGCCCCTCTCCCCTCTCTGGGTAATGTGGGGTGAGGCTAAAGAGTCTAAACTTCTAATCATGGCTTGGTCTTTCTGGTGACCAGCCCCCATCCAGGAGTCACCCAGCAGCTCACAGTCACCTTATTAGAATAAAAGATGCTCCTAGTGCTCTTGTCAGTGAGGAATATACAAGGGTTTTAAGAGCTCTGTGCCAGGAACTGGGGGCAGAAATAAATAAATCCTTACCACAAGAACATATGTATATTTCTATTATCTGCACTGGTCAGATCACAAATTGAACACATATGTGCAACCAGAAATCTGATCAGGAGAGAACAATATCAGCACCCTAGGGACACACCGTGCCCCTCCCGGCCATGGCTTTCTCTGACTTCCAACAGCATAGGTTAGTTCTGCCTGTTTCCGTATTTAAGTAAATGGAATCGTGCCCATGGCTTCTTTCACTCATCATTGATTGTGAGAGTCACCCGAATTGTTGCACATGCTTGTTGATGGTTCACTCACCTGGTTGTACAGTGTCCCATCGTGTGACTATATTCCAATTAGTTTATTCACTCTGCTGCTGGTGGCACCTGGGTAGTTTCCCAGTCTGGGATATTATGAAGAGTGCTGCTAGAACATTGCACATGTATTTTGGTGAAAATATAAGTGATTTCCGGTGGGTACACCTTTAGAACTGGAATTCCTGGGTTGGGTGTCCAGGGTTAGTTGACACTGCCAAGCAGGTTTCCAAAATGGCTGCCACTTACATTCCCAGCGGCTGTGGAGGCAAATTTCAGCTGCGGCATATCCTCGCCAACATTTTTTCTTACCAAAATAATTTTAAACATTATTTCTTCCAACAAAAAACTTGTTAGGTCAACTAACATTTCTCAAGAGCCTACTCTGTGCCAGTGCTCTGCTAACTAAAGGGCATAGCACTGAGCAAGATGGTTGAAGATCCCACGTCTCTGCAGCCTGGGGCCTCAAGGATACTAAGGGTCATCCAATAAACCCAAGGCGTTTGGCAGGGGCTGAGGCCGGGCGGGGGTGGGGGTTGGGTAGGGTAGGTGAAGCACAGGAGATCTCTTCTGAGCCTTTGGCTGAGATTCTGCCTGCTCCTTCTCCATCAGCAGCTTCTACTGAACCTAGTCCTAGCAGGGCCGAGTGAGTTAAAAGATACAAAGGATTAAGAATTGCTTCCTCTGACTTTTCCAAATGTTTGTACCAAAGCGCTAGCTGTCCTCTATCTAGACTTTAAAAAGCAAAATGGAGGAAAGGAATCCAGGCAAGCTGTGTACCAAGTTTTGTGCAGGGTGTTAGGGACACAGAGGCGAAGAAGCCATGGTTCCTGCTTGGAGAGTGTCCAGGTGAAGCTGGAGAGACAACAGTGACTTGAAGCAACTGACAGAGTGATATGCCCAGCGGGAGGTGGTGCTGAAAAGGGGGTGGTGAGCTTCACTTGGTGAGTCTGGGAAGGCCTCCTGGAGGAGGGGGCAGATAGATGCCTTGGGGGGAATTCTAGGAAAGTGAGAAGCTTGTGTGAAGAAACTAAAAATGGAACTGCCTTTTGATCCAGCAATTCCACTACTAGGACTATACCCCAAGAACCCCAAAACACAAATTCAGAAGAACCTATGTACCCCTATGTTCATAGCAGCATTAATTACAATAGCCAAGTTCTGGAAACAGCCTAAGTGCCCATCAGTGGGTGATTGGATCAAAAACTTTGGTACATTCACACAATGGGATGCTACACAGCGGTAAGAAAGAAGGAACTTCTAACCTTTGCAACAACATGGATGGAACTGGAAAGTATTATGCTTAGTGAAATAAGCCAGTCATTGAAAGACAAGTGCCATATAATCTCACCCATTACAGGATAATAATGAACAAAACAAACAAATAAGCAAAACCGAACCAAATACATGAATACAATGAATAGATCTCCAGTGGGCAGAGGGAAGGGGAGATGGGAGGGGAGAGGAGGAGACAAAGAAGGGGAGCAGTTTAGTCAAGGAACTAGTATGGAAGAACCATGGACGTGGCCAACAAGTGGGACTGACTTTGGGGGTAGTGGGTGGGTGGGGAAGGGGACAGAGGGAAGGAAGAAGGAGATGAATGTAATAAAACAACAATAAAATAAAATTAAAAGAAAAAAAAAAGGAACGAGGAAAGGAAAACAGCTTGTTAAACTTCCCCTTACGTACAAGTCATTTCCTACAACTTAGGGGGAAGTGGAGAGGACCACTCGTGGAGCTTGGAGGTAGGGGCAGGGAGTTTGGGCCTTTCTTATCTCATGCTTCTCAAAAGTCTGTGATGCACCTCAGGGTGCATAATAACAAGAGCATTGGCTCTGGAGTCAGACAGAGGGGTCTCAGTCTGAATCCTGGCCTGGCCACTGATTTGTAAGTGGCTTTAGGGAAGTTTACTCATCTGAAAAATGGGGATAGTAGCAGCACCTTCAGGCTATTAGGCTTAACTGAGATAGTGGAGGTAGAACACATTGTCCAAAGCCTGGCACACAGTAAATTTAAATATTTTTAAACTAGTATAATTATGTTATTACTTGGTTATCAGAGCATTTGCCCCTGGGAAGTTTTGAGTAAGTGATCTTTAATTTAAAATTACTTTTATATTAAAAATTCACAAATACATGAAAATAAATGCTCTATGGTATGGCAAGTTGATCTTCCCGAGTTGACTCTCCTCTGACCTTAGGGTAGTGTAGTTGAAACAGTTTGTGGAGTGTGGTTCCAGGCTGAGACTCCTCCCAGGGCAGCCAGGCAGCCGCCTTTCCCAGAAAGCCGTCCCTGAATACCCTCCTTCATCCTGAGCTTGCACTACTCATGAATCTGCGTTCCCCTCTCATGTGTGGTCTTCTGAGGGTGCAGCCATCCCTGTTCATTTCTGCACCCTTGGCCCAAGCCCTGAGCTACACCCAAGGAGCATCTGATGCCATCACCAGGACCTTCTGCTTGGGTTTGACCTCAGACAATCCTGCAATCATGTTGAGGAACAGAAAGCAAAGTGGCACCCAGCATCTGAGGAAAGCTCCTGGTTGCTGTCTTTCTCACAGCCTCTTTGACAGTTCATGTCTCCAATACCCTGATATGGCTGACAGTTTGAATCATTGCAGTGTTGCAGTGCCCTTGTGACATTTTAAGAGCATTCCTGACCTCTCAACAGGTGTGCTCACCCCACAGAAAGTGCTGGAAGACTTGGAGTTTGTAAACCAGGTAGGGAGAGGGAGGCCTTCATCAATGGGACTACAGACCCAGGCATGCATGGCTTCTGTGACAAAGGGAGGCTTTCAGGGAGGGCAAACACTGCCTCACAGAAAAAGAAGAAAAATGGTGGGGGGCGGAGGGGTGAGGGGATGGAGGAACTGAGCAAAAAGGAATAAGGACTAATAAACTTGGGTCACAGTGTAGTGATTGCTGGGGACAGAGGGTAAAAAGGGGCTCAGTGGAAATGATAATGGAAACCAAAGATTAAATCAAAAAAGGAGAAGAAGGAGGAGGGGAAGAAAGAACACAGAGCTTAAAAACCTGCTAGCCCCTCAGCACAGTTCCCTCAGTGGGGGTGGGTGGGTGAGGCAGAGGTGCCATTACTCTCTGGGAACACCAGTCCAAACAGCCGAGATTTTCTGCTGTCGGAGTTGCTGTCTTAGAAGTTGTAATGGGGTCCTCATACTTCCTTTCCCAGTGTTTCCACTAGAAATCCAGGGCACAGGCTTTCCACACGCAGCCCCCAACCCCTCCCTGAACCCCCCAAGGGAGTCACTGCATGGAAAGAGACATGGAGCAGAGACCAGCAGAGCTGGGGCAGGGGCAGCTTAGGATAACGGGGCTTGTGGGATGAGGCAAATGTGTGTGTGTGTGACCCTGCCCAAATGGAATCATTTGACTCTCCCCCCCCTGCTGGTGAATCTTTCCCCTTGTTCCTCCTGGTGGGCTCTTCTGGCTCCTCATCTTGTGACTTTAGTGTGTGGGCTGTCCCGAAGGGGCCATGGATGAAGGTGGCTGTTTCCCCTTTGCCTCTTGCCTCCTTTCACTTTCTGCCCTTGAAGTTCTCCAACTTATTGGTTGTCTCTGAATTCCCATTCTGTCCCATTCATGGCCTGAGCCCTGGGAAGCAAGTGCTTTCTTTGGAGGCTCAGCTGCTTCTCAGCTCCCCAGCTCCTGTGGTGGCATCTGCCCCAAGGAAGTAGACCTGAAGGTCATGGGGAGAGGGAGAGCTTTCTCTGCAGCAGTTGGAGGCGGCAAACAGGAGTGAGGAAATGGACTTCTATGGAGCACTACTCTGAGCTAGGCTTTGCATTAAAGCTCAGTATTAACTCCTTTCCCTCCATTAACTCATGTAATTCCTATTAAGGACAACACAAGGTAAATATTATTATAATAACCGTTTCCAGCTGAAGCAGAAGTTCAGCGATCTTAAGTAACTTGCCCATGTTTTTATTTTTAAATGTATTTATTTTATTGTTGTTCTATTACAGTTGTCCCAATTTTTCCTCCATTGCTCTTCCCTGTGCCCCTCCATGCCCCAATCCCCACCCTGTTGTCCATGTCCATGGGTCATTTATACATGGTCCTTCAGTAGACCCTTTTCCTTCTTTCCCCCCTTATCCCTTCTCTCCTTGCCCCTGGTCATTATCAGCCTATTCCTTGTTTCCATGCCTCTGGTTCTGTTTTGCTTGTTTGTTTGTTTTGTTCATTAGTTTCCTGAATTAGGTGAGATCATATGGTATTTGTCTTTCGCCATCTGGCTCATTTCACTTAGCATAATACTCTCCAGTTCTGCTGAGTAGTATTCCATTGTGTAAATGTACCACAGTTTTAAAATCCACTCATTTACTGCTGGGCACTTAGGCTGTTTCTAGCATATAACTCGTCCATGTTAAGCGGCCGGAATTCCAACTTGTGTATGATGCCAAAGGTCATGGTCTCCATATGGCCTTCAGCCAAGGCACTCTTTTTTTTTTTGGTGAAGATTTTAGTTATTTTCAGAGAGAGTGGAAGGAAGGGTGAAAGAGGAGAGAAGCATCAGTGTGTGAAAGGAATATCAATTGGTTGCCTCTTACACGTCCTTAACTGGGGACCTGGCCTGCAATCCAGGCATGTGTCCTGACTGGGATTTGAAACAGCAACCTTTTGGTTCACAGTCTGGTGCTCAATTCACTGAGCCACACCAGCCAGAGCTAGGGAGTCACTCTTAAATAGGTAGAGCTCTCTCTCTTCCTCCCTTTTTTGGGCATCACGGTACTGGGCATGGAGATTGGGAAGCGAGTAAGGTCGTTCCTGAGCTCAAAGAGCTGGAGTTCAGACAAGGAGGGAGACATCTAGACAGTGAGAATCATTCACTCATGCAATACATCCCTATTGAAAGCAGACCACACGTAAGTACTGTTCTAGACCTGGGAGTTAGGACTGAATGAGGTAAGCCTCTGCACCCCGTGTGCCTGCATTCCAGTGCGTGCAGAAAGATAATAACCTAAATACCCAAATGTATAATATAGTAAATGCTGACAAGTGCTAAAGAGAAAAAGAGTAGAGAAGAGGGGAGGTGCAGTTTGGTGTGATGGAAGCAGTCTCCTGATATGGGCACACAGTAGCCAGGGTGGAGTGCCCACCTTCTCAGGCTCTTGGGCTGGCGCTGGTGGAACTGCAGATGTTCTGCCCAGGGTAGTTGCTTGGCCAGAGAGGAGTGCAGGGTGGGCTCCAGGGCTGTGCTCTGGGTGTGGGTGGTACATTCTTCTAGACAGCTTACCCAGACTGCAGCCCTCTGGCATGGGAACCTTCTTTTCAAGGTGAATTTTTGGTGTTTGACGTGATATTTGTGTACAGAAAAGACTATTTACTGTTACTTTGTTTTTAAAAAAATCAGTAGTTGTCCTGACCAGTGTGGCTCACTTGGTTGAGTGTCCCACCTCAAAGTGAAAGGTCATTGGTCTGATTCCTGGTCAGGCACATGCCTGAGTTGCAGGTTTGGTCCTGGTTGGGGTGTGTGCAAAAGGCAACTGATGGATGTTTCCCTCTCACATTGAAGTTTTTCTCCCTCTCTTTCCCCCTCCCTTCCCATGTCTCTAAAACATAAAGAAATAGAATCTTTTTAAAAAATTAGTGGTCAACTTGTTAAAATACATTTAAAAATCACTTAAAAATATTTTATTTATTATTTTTAGAGAGAGGGGCAGGGAGAGAGGCAGAGAGGAATAGAGACATCATTGTATGGCTGCCTTTCACCTGCCTCCAGCTACAGACCTGGCTGGAGACCTGGCTTGCAACTTGGTTATGTGCCCTGGCTGGGAATCGAACCAGCAACCTTTGGGTTCACAGGCCGGTGTCTTATCCACTGTACCACCAGCCAGGGCTAAAAATCACTTTTAATCAGCCTATGAACCCATGTGTCACTGGTTTGATTCTCAGTCAGGGCAGATACCCAGGTTGCAAGCCAGGTCTCCAGTCAGGTCTCAAGCTGGATGCAGGTGAAAGGCAACCACACATTTATCTTTCACTCTCTTTCTTCCTCCCTCCTTTCCTCTCTCTCTAAAAATAATGAATAAACCATACATTGATGTCTCTCTGCCTCTCTGCCTCTCTTCTCTCCCTTTCCCTCTCTCTGAAAGTAATAATAATAATAAAAAAGAATAAAATCTCTTTAAAAATTACTTTAAAGCTTCTTACAAGTTGAGTTTTTGTGATTATTCTTTTTTCAAATTGAGCAAAATAAGAGCCACCAAGTTCACTTTCTCATTAGTTATTGCAGAATTGTATAATAACACAAGTTGAAGAAACAGAACTCTCTGAAATAAGCCATTCCATTTACAGTGCAGTCAAATGCTTGGAAACACTTGAAATTGAATTTATACACTCAAAGAATTTTGTTTTAAGTATTTAAAAATGCCTGGCCTGGTCTCCAGCCAGGTCCATAGCTGGAGACAGGTGAAAGACAACCATACATTGATGTCACTCTCCCTCTCTGCCTCTCTCCCTTCCCCTCTCTCTAAAGATAATGAGGGGGAATGGGTGTGTGGGAGGGGGACAGAGGGGAGCAAAAAGGGGATGGATGTAATACAACAACAATAAAATTAAATAAATAAATAAATAAATAAATAAAATGACACTTAAAGATAATGAATTTAATATATATATTCCACTGCATCATATATATATATATATATATATATATATATATATATATATATATGTAAAGCAGCTGTGCTGTGATAGGCCTGGACTCATGGGAAACTCTGATATCCAGGACAACACTTCTCTCAGAGCTCAGTAGGTTTGAACTTGGCCCTCCAAACTGCCCTGTCCTCACTCAGCTGCCACCAGTCGAATGAGACCAGGAGTGTCTGTGGTGGGGCGTCCGTGGCAATCCCTGATGCCCTTCCTTTATTCACTCCTCATCTTTCCACTGTCTTTTCCACCTGAGTCCTGGGCTGCTCTGGCCTTTGCCTACCCTTATCTCCACCACATCTCACCGTGGAATTTGGAAGCAGTGTAGGGTGACAAACATAGGTTTAGATATTCATCTTGGACTGGACATCTCGCTTCTTGAACACCTCCACTTGCCCCCCCCCCACCCCTTCCTTCCTCCTCTCTGGCTGCACCTTCTCAGTCTCCTTTCCAGAACCTCTTTCTCCGGCAATGTTTTTCAGGGCCCGGTCCTAGACCCTCTTCCCTACTTCCATGTCTTCAATTACCATTGGTGATTCCCTTTCTCCAGCCCAGACCTCTCCTCTTGTGCTTCAGATTCATCTGCTGTCCACTGCCTCCTAGTTGGCTACATTGACATGGATCACCAGTACAATAAACCCATGTTTCAAAAGAAACTGCCTCCTTACCCTGCTGCTAAGCTAGATTTCCCCCAGGGTCCTTGGCTTATCTCAATAAGAAACCTTGCTATCCAGAGTTCTTCTCATCTGCTTCCCAAGTCCAGTGGTTACAATGGCTACAGTCAACTCCATGGCCCTCTGTGGTTGTGGTTTCTGGAGTTTTAGCTAACATGTTAGAATGTAGGTGGTAGAGACATGGGCTTACAAAATATTAGAATAGTGTGTTCTCTAATAGTGTGCACTATTAGAATAGTGCACAAGTCATGCCAAATCCCAGGACCTTTCTGCTTTTCATAAAGCAAAAGGACAATTACTTGTCAGGTTTCTCCTATTAGTTTTATTGTCTCCCCTCCCTCCAGTGCAGGGCAATGTGACCACTGAACAAAGTGGAGGAGGGGATTTATAAATGTTAGACCATTTATTTCTTGTTATGAGAGATGGGGCTTAGCTCTCTTATTCCACTGCATCTTCCAAATGTAGTTATAGCGTCATCTTTTGCCAGAAAAAATAAAGCATTTACATCTTATATCAATGTAAATACTATATCCTACAGTCCCATTATAGTGTGATAACATTTTCTTTTTTGTATAGTTTCTTTTGCTTTTAGTAGAGATGTGCTATTTATTCTTTTTCATTTTCTAATGTTTTCTTTATAACAATTTTCTGCTTATTAAAACTAAACCTCCATAAAATCCAATTTCCTTTTCTCAGGAGGACTTCATTTATGGTGTTACTAACCACTGTCTGAGTGTTTTGTGTGGTAACTTAATTCAAATTATTTGCTAAGCATTAACTCAGCAGAATCAAAGCTTTTAGTTATTCTCTCATGCCCATGAGGAGAGGAAAGGGCCAGCAAGTCACTTCTGATTTGAAACAAGCATCATAGCCTTGCTTACAGATGCCAAGGGCAATACATCATCAACAAAGACAACTGATCTGAATCACAGGTATTTTGGAGAAGTTATTTTTATCAGTGCTGGCAACAATTTCTTATAATTTTTGGGAGTCTTTAGACTTCCAAAGAAAGAGAGTTAATATTGCAGGGAGCAGAATATACCCTCAAGATTTATGAAGGTCCACCTAAGTCCCTGTGGTTCATAGGAGAACAAGATGAGTAAACTTGTGAACATTCTCACTTGAAGAACCTATAGAATGAGGGTTTCCATGTCTTCCCTAGATTTCTTATGTTTATTATGATGATTTTCATTTTTAAGGCCAGGTGCTCAAATTTCACTAATTAACATTATAAGGAAAAAAGCTGACCTGCAGGCAGAAATACAGAAAGAGTTTAACAAGATTTTAACCTAATAGTAATGAATAAGGCTCATATTGAGATGTTCTTCTACATACTTTGTTTTCAGATTATTTCCTCACTTTCTATGACACTTCCTAACATGGTAGGAGAAAGAGATAAATATTCTGAGCATTGGCATGCCCGAAAGATCTTTAGTTTACTCTCTCATGCCAATGATCATTCAATTCTACAACTCCAGGTTGAAAAAAAAATGTCCCTTGGAGGTTTGACAGCATCAACCTATTGTCCTAGTGTTGAATTTAACAGCTGAAAAGCGGAATCCATTCTTGTTCTTGTTTCTTGGGGGGTGATATTTTCCCCTCTCCAATGGTTTTTAGACTATTATTTGATCTCTGGTATTCTAAAATTTCACCACAGTGTGCTTTGGGCTCTTTTTCAGTGAAATCCTATGGGATTAATAGGCTAAATTTGAAGCCTCATTCTTTTAATTCTAAATAACATTCTTGTAATTATTTCTTTGATTACTTTTTTTTTTTTTTAATCTTCTAGAACTCCTGTTTGATGTTGGCTCTCCAGATTGATCTTTTATGGTATTTGTGGAGGTTTTACAGGGATATAAAAAAGAGTCTCCAGTACTTGCTTTGGCAGCACATATACTAAAATTGGAACGATACAGAGAAGATTAGCATGGCCCCTGTGCAAAGATGACACGCAAATTTGTGAAGTGGTCCATATTTTTGTTGATGGGAATGTAGGTTGGTGCAGCCACTGTGGAAAACAGTATGGGGTTTCCTTAAAAAACTAAAAATGGAACTGCCTTTTGATCCAGTGATTCCACTACTTGGACTATACCCAAAGAATCCTGAAACACTAATTCATAAGAACCTATGTACACCTATGTTCCTAGCAGCACTATTCACAATAGCCAAGTGCTGGAAACAGCCTAAGAGCCCATCAGTGGATGATTGGATCAAAAAACTGGTACATTTACACAATGGAATTCTATACAGCAGAAAGAAAGAAGGAACTTGTACCCTTTGCAACAACATGGATGGAACTGGAGAGTATTATGCTTAGTGAAATAAGCCAGTCAGTGAAGGACAAATACCATATGATCTCACCCATTAGAGGACAATAATGAACAAAACTAACAACAAGCAAAACGGAACCAAATATATGAATACAGTGAATAGGCCTTCAGTGGTCAGGGGGGAAGCGGATTGGGGGGAGGGGGGAAGCAGAGGCAAGGAAGGGGAGCAGTTTAGACAAGAACCTAGTATAAAGGAACCATGGACATGGACAACAGGTGGGATTGACTTTGGGGGGAATG